>VWYH01004897.1:141517-207080 GCA_013399365.1 Pampusana beccarii | reverse complement strand
AACGTACACATCAGTCTTTATTTGCCTGCGTTTTAGGGTGTTGTATGCAAACAAGAAGCCAGAACGCTTCCCTCAACAGGGCAGGTCGGGAGCTGATAAAGATTGCTCATAAAATACCCAGGCCGAGGAAATTACTTCCTTTTTATTTTGCCTTTTAGGGCCGTTTAATAAAGGTGCACTCTGAAAAATTTCTGCAAGGTCCATTTTCACATTACTTGTAACATTCTAGTGACTTGTAGTAACTCTCCTGTAAAGCAGATCTACAAATGAGTGAGGTTTTTCTCTGCCAAAGCTGAGCTCCACTGCAAAAATTCCACTTACATGCAAAAACCTCAGAGTATGACTGGAAAAGTGCACAGGTGTTTGAAGAAATTCCACTCACTTTTAAGAACTGCTCCAAATTAGCTACGATATTGCTGCATGCTACACTTAAGATCTCTGTGCGGAGACTACAGATAAGGCAAAGTACACACGTTTGGCATGATAAGTGTTTGGTTTTGTTTATATTTTCAAATGCATATCAAGCAATTACATCAAGTGCACCAAGAAGCCAAGATCATACTTTCAGTATTTTTCCAGCTCTGTGAGTTTATTCAAAGAGAACTATGTATCTTCAGACTCATTAGTACAAAAACATACTGGCTGAAACATCTTTAAATTTTAGGTTAGGGTTTCCAGTTGAACCTTTTTGTAGAGCTATTTCTGCTCGTGCTCTCCCAAAAGGAGTCAGTGAGATCCAGTGATTTTTCAGTGTGGTTTCAGTTACAGGAATTGGACATCAAATATCACCTGAAGTAAATAATAAGATTGTCCCAAGTCACACCTACAACCAAAATGGACTGCATTGTCACCTTCTGTGGTTCTCTGAAGTGTCCACCTGTGTGGCATGTCCTTCTCTTTCATCTAATGGAACTCTGCCAATGGCCTTCAGAGGTCAGAGGTATTCTAGGTTTGAAGCAGGGTAACTGAGCATAAGGTTTCACAGTTAAGTGAAGATGGGGGAAAGTGGCCCTACAGATTGTCGCTTGGCATTATGGCCACAAGGAGAGATGGCCATGTGACCATGAAGGAGAGATCCCTCAGGATCTATTCTGCTCTACAGGAGAATCTAAACATTTCCCTACTTTGGAATTTCACATCTTTTTTTTTTATTTTAATATCATTTAGAGACTACGTATTCCAGTACTGACAATGTCTATTTTCTAGGATACCTAACAATTTAGGTTTCTGCAGGTGTTTCTTTTGAGCTCAAGAATGTCCCAGATCTCACTTTGGATTTGTCCAAATGTCTTGCACAACGGCTACAGGTAAGGAGAAAGTGAGATGTAAAGTATATAGGCTGATGACTCTGTAAGTAGATGTCTGTGCACAGCCACTTCTGAAGTATTACATCAGTTCAGGTGTTACAAACAAAATTGGGCAGGAGGACACGGTAACAGGTAACAAGTATGCCGTGTTAAGGAGCAGTGTGCTCCTCTGCCAGAGAAGCTTTAAACTCTTTAGGAGGACCCACGTTGCTTTGCGCACTATGAAACAATACCAGACCTGCCGTGGGGGGAGATCCAGTGCAGCTCCATTAAAAGGAATGGAGTTCTGCTCAGTTACAGACCTGAAGATCTGGGCATATGCCAGCAGCTTGTTGATTACCCCTGTTAACACCTTTTCTTCTCAGAGAGGGCTGAGCTGGTCAGGAAACAGTTTATTCCCACCCTCTTTCCCCCAGTTCTTCCCTCCCCTCCTTCGGGCAGGTATCTGGCTCACTGAAAGGCTGGCCTTTGAGATCTCTAAAGTGGTAAAAGCTTTATTTTTTTTTTCCCTGGGTTAATATTCCCTATGGTTAACTCAGCTTGCTAACAAAGGTCAGATGAACAGGAGAGTTGGAGCTGTGGAGGTGTGGAGTGGGACGCTGCCTCCACTTGGCAGCAGAAGCGGTCAGGTCTGTTCAGCTAGTCGAGGACCAGCTCGTGGTCCTGTAATCTCTTCCAGAACAGTTGTATATATGTATTGTTGTATTTCAATTATGCAAGTTGGGTTTTTTTTGCAGAGCAGGATGCTGCGTATTCGTTTTATTAATGGCTTACAAGCAAACTTTAAAGGAAAGATCAGGATAGGGTTTGGTATTTCAGAGTGGCTGCAATGCTTTGGGAAGGGCAAGCAAGTCCTCTGCTGGGGAGGGACTTTCTCTTGCTAAAGAGTTCACTGCTCTAAGTTCCAGGTGCCTTAGAGTTTTAACATGACCCAGTCTAATACTGCTTATCTCCATAATTACTACAAACACCTTTCTCTCACTTAAATATCGATTGTTTAAATGTTTGGTGAACGACTTCCCCATATTTATGTGAATGTGGAGCAGGGAGAGGATGTTTGGATGTTTTCTTTTGTTTTTTTTCAGGAGTACAAGCTGATCTTTCTATAGACTAGTCTGAATTTCAACATATAAACTGATTTTTCTAAGTGTCTGGCATCGCCTACCATTGTATATCCTACCACATGACACCTTTGGCTTCCTATGACACTTCCTTTACTCTATTCTTTAAGGTAGCTCTGCCCACCCATTAATCATAACTCGCTTTGTTTCTGTGGCAGTTTGTCATCGCAGTTCATTTCATACTCTGTGAGCACCCAACATGTCGTTTGCTCCGTTGTCTTTTGTATTTCTGAATTTTTGCCTAATGTCTAATCAAAAACCCAGGGGAGTGGGAGATAAAGTCTCTCTAAAGCCAAACTGCAGAGTAAGTATTGAAAACACATCAGAATGAGCTTGCCCCTGCCACTTTGGGACTCCACCACAAGACTTCCTTTTACCTACACCAATAGAACTAGAATTAGAGTTATCTCAGGGAAATTCGTTACTAAAGTCTACAATTGAAAAAAAAAAAAATCAGATGAGGAATTGGATCACCCAACTCAACACCTTGGTTTTCACAACCCAGCTCTAAGCACCAGGAATCTCGTTATGCCCTGCTGCAGTGGAGTCCTCCGTGCATTTTTTTAAATCAGTACCACGAGAGAGAGCTCTGTGGTTGACTCTTTACGACAGACACCACAGCTGTGCACTCACCCGTAAAGCTACATCAAACTCAGGAACTTAATTAGTCATTTAATACTAAGCTTAAACTAAATGTATGTTGACTTTGGAAGTACATTTGCATCTGCTGATATTACCAAGAATACACACACATAAATTTACCTGTTGCAGCTAGATTCAAAAATCAAAATAAATGGTCAGACATCTCCAAAAATCGTGGGGTTTTTTAACTATTGAATGCCTGTGAAACAGGAGGTAGTCCTTCGTTAGAGTATTAACTAAATATGCTGAAAAACCACAAGTCCTTAAACCAATTACCCTGTTATCTGGGAAATAGGAGAGGGTCTCATGCATCTACAGATTAGAGGGGAGTGTCCCTATGAACATTCTCACTTCTTTCCCAGCCTTTCAGAAACATTTTTAGGAATTTCAAGCTGTACATAGATGGAAAAAACAGAAAATCACCATGGCTCTTCTTGGTTTTCCTATTTTATTTTTTTTTTCTTCCCAGTTTAGCTTTCTAGTATTGAGACAAAGAAAGTCTCAGAGTTATGAAATTCTTCGCTCTCCCAGAGGGAAGAAACTGTCAGGAATAATAAGTCATTTTAACTTCCCTTTAGGTATATGTTGTTTCAATGGGTTTATTGTCTGTGATTGTAAAACGAGAGAGAATAAAAAATTCAAACTCTGCTCTTGGTTGGATTTTGCTGGGTGTACCATGTAAATACAGCTGCATTTTCCTACATCAGAGTAGAACTTAACTTGTAAATTTCACCTGCTGTCCACATTAAAATAATGCTACTCTTGTGGCACATAAGTTGAATGACAATTTTAATTTGATGTTCGATTTTTTTCCTGATACTCAGTACTTGTTTTTTTTTTTTCCCCCACAATTCTGGTTGTTAGCTTTGTCTTGCACTTGTAACACAAAGCAGCCATAAATCCAAAGTTCTCAGCCAGTTAAACCAGGTTTATAGTTACTGTTGTGCCAGCAAACAGGCCTGAAGCAACTACAATGCATCAGTGATTATGGGTTTCGATGAGGACTGATCTCACTGTTCTCATAAAAAGAAATTACACAAATACAGTTGGACTTAGATTTTAAAATATTTTGCTTAACAAGAATTTGCAAAGGGAAAATTACTTAATTCTTTTCCATTTAACTTCAAACAATTAGTGACAGAAGCATGTTTCAGTAGAAATTAGAATCAAATATATTTAGTTTCGCTCACACGTATAGAAAAATACTGACTGGGAAAATAAAAAGAAACAAACCATAATAAATCTTAAATTATTTTTTTTTTTTTTTTCCAATTAGGAACCACAAGTGGTGTTTTGGATCCAAATTAACATTGGTTTACTGGAGCCAGGTCTTCCCAACTGAACATTTAATTATAATTTGTTTTTAAAATGTTGAATATTACTCATGATATCTTATATCAACATATAACTTATTTTTCATAGATCCAGGAAGACCACTGATTTTTATTTCTTTGATAATAATTCTATGCAGCAGAAGTAGGAAAAAAAAAAAAAAAGAACGAGACCTTTCGAACAGCTGAATTTTCTGAATACCTGCATGAGATAACCAGAGATAACTTGTATCCGAAAAGAATTGCCTTTTGTTTGTCTGAATAATAAAGAGCTAGGATTTTTTTTTACTTTCAATCCTAGTTCAGCTCCAGATTTGGCGTATAACTTTGGTTTGGTGAATTTGTTTATGTCTGCTTCTGTTTCCTGCTCTGTAAAAGGGAATTAGTAGTATGCATTATCAGGAGGAGTATAGCTGTTTTCATATTTAACCAAATATTTTTAAAGGTACTCGGAGACTTGTTGATTAACCTGTTAAAAAGGATAGCAATAAACTGTGCTCTTTATATTTACCTGCAGCTAGGCAAGCTCTTATGGTGTGTTCCTGCAGCAGGTATAAGTACTTGATTTTTATCAATAATTGGGCATTGTTTTAATTCCATGATAAACTTTTCAGATGAAGTCAGAAAACTGTAAATTACAGATTGGTCATAAACAAAATACTGATCCAGTTGACTGAATCAGGCATGCTACAAGCAAGTGAAAATGCAGTTTAGTTTCAGCTGTCTATATTCTTCTGCAAGCCCGCAATTAATATATTTAATTTCAACTACAAGAAAGTGCTGTTTGCATATGCAAATGCAAGATTTCAGTTCCTGTTATTGCACTTCTGAGCAAATAGTTCTGATGAAGAGATTTTTGCAGTTCCATGATACTCAGGAAGCTGTGCTTTCTGTGGAAGCGTCTAGATGTTCTATACACAGCTTTTCACAGGATAACTTTCTGGTTGCAAGGCGAGATTTTACGGGTTGACTCCAATATGTTCAGTTACTTTTCTTAACTTTTTTTAGTTTTAGCTGAAGTGGCTCAGTGAAGCTCTATTTGTAATATGAATATATTTTGGAATGGAGAAAAAATGGTGATTTCTGAAATTATTTCTGAATCACAGTTACCAGATTCCACATCTCAGTATAAAAATCATTAATCTGTAGTAGAAAATCACACACTCAACACTCTTACTGCTTGCTGCATTTTTCTTGTTAATGATATGTTTACATTTATTTGTCTTACTTCATCATTCTTAATTTAGGTCGGACTCTCTTCATTGGTTTATTCTAGTTCAGTGGCTACATTCATTCCTTAAGAAAGAACTGTGTTTGCTTGCCTGCTGCCTATGTAAAGAAGTCTTGTGTTTGAAGGGGCAAATAAAACAAAGCCGAAATACTTCTTATCTTTAGAGAAGGCAGCACGAGAAAACAGATCCTTTCTAGTGAATAATGAGAAATGCGGCATTACTGTTTTCCTCTAAGAAGTGAAGGATTGATGTTTGAATTCTACCTTTACTTAATTGCCCAAACTTCAGCATTAAGCCAGAAAATTTTTGAATGGGAAATCATTATTCTGTTTTAACTGCTTGTTTACCAAACTTTTTCTTACTAGTTCTCTATCACCTTTAGGATCAAATCCCATACGTTCTGAAACATGTCAAAGATTCATACGAAGCTAAAAGAAGCTTGCTGAAAGTATTCGTTTTCTCTGGGGCTGGTTGGACATAGGTCGTCAAACGCCTGTGCAGCCACCCGGTGAGTAATTTTCAGAAGGTAATTTGAACCCATCCTTGAGAAAGGAGAACAAGCTGGTTAATACGAGTTCTTGCTGGTGGTGGATGACTTCTCCTAAAGACTTCTGTGGTAACAACAACAGTCCCCATAAATCAAATACCAGCTACAGCTGGCATCTTCACTGCTGTTTGGCTTAAAATTGCCCAAAGTTTTGACTGTACAATTAAAAAATGCTTAGCCAGCATTGCACGTACACTGTAGAAAACGGCCTTGGGAAAGGAGTGTTTCCACAAATATCCAAAGCTGACAAAGCCCATGGTTTAGGTCTTAACACTGTGCCACTATTACTAATTATAACATTGGTCAAGTGGGGCTTACAGAGTTTCTTTGCAAAATACTGATTTTCTTTGCTCTGTCTGCACAGGTTTTGAAGAAAAAAAAAATAATAGATAGCATACATGAAAGTCAGATAACAGAAGGAAATCAACTGAGAGTTTATTTTGTGTTTCTACTATTTTTTATTTTACCACCTCCAGCATCAGTAGAGCCACATGAATGCTAGAGCTGAAAGTATAACATATAAAACCTATCACAGTAGGTAGACCATCTATTTGGAAAGCTAAACAAGCTGCAGGAACAGATAAATATTTGAGGTACTTGGAAATATAACCTGCCTGCCCTGTTTTGGGATGCTTGTTTGTTTGTTGGTTGTGGGGGTTTGGGATTGTTTGGTTTGGTTTTTAGATTTTTTTTATTTGTTTGTTTGTTAAGTATCTTTACAGTTATTTACTGATAAAAATTCAGGTTGCTTTGAAGATATCTGCATGCAGCTACAGATGTTTAAAAGTTTAATTGCTTCCAACCAATCTATATCTTCCTGTAACATTTTTGTATTTAAAATTTCAAAAGCAAGCATTTGGTTTGCTTTATAGTAACTCCTCATGTAGTTTTACTAAACAAGATTTCAGACTGCATGTTTTTATTATGCACAGAGAAGTTAGAGATGAAAAAGACATGAAAAATTAAGTTACTCTCTCCATTTGCCATGGAAAAAGTCCTGTCCAGGACAATCTTTCATGTTCCCAGACTTTTTTCTACCATTTTGCTTATATGCCTGTCATGCTACACTAGATTTCCCTTCCTTACAATCTTTTTTCTATCATTCAAACAAGTATTTTCCACCTTTCTATATTTGTAGACAGACTCCGCTTTTCACTCATTCCATTCAATTAGTCCTACTGGATGCAAGGCATCCCCTCTCTAATAGTGCTAATCTATTGCTCCAGACTTGATAAGGCTTGCGTTGCTTTTGACCGCATAGCCGTCCATGCACAAACATGGGTACTGCACTACTCAGGAACGCATGGAATATTGCAAAAACATTTCCTTGAGAAGTAGAAAGATTGCTTGTGAGACAAGCTGCTCCTGTATCTGGACTGGATTAATATTGCCACTTTTTTTGCTGCTATGTTGCTTCCTAATTCTGTAGCTAATAAATAACCAAACCAACTGGGTCATAATTGTTTTGAGGAGTTGTATTTCCTTCTCCTGTTTTATTTTTTAAAGTCTGTTTCTACAAGACTGTCCTCCCTTATTCAGATTTTGTGGGAGGTACACTGTAAATATCTAATGATAATTTCTAGGGGTCATTTTCATCTACTTTGCAATATTTTTTCGGCCATTTTCAATTACTTTTCAATTACTTGGCCCCCTACTAACAGCTCTGTTTTTGTTTAATTTCTACCTGTTTCTACATACATGTTGCAACTGTTAGTATTACCTACACAATAAGTGAAAAGATTACCTTATTTTCTCTCCATCATTGCATCTTCAAGACAGCACAATCCTCTGCCCTGCTTCCAGTGAACTTAGTTCTACTGAACTACTCCAGCCTGATAAAGAGGATTTTTAGACCTTTGAACACAGCACGAATTCTGCAAGGTGCCTATTGTGTGAAAACAAGGAGTTAACCTCTTCTTAAACTGGCTGTGCTGAAGTGGGTGAGAGAGAGTTATAACTTCAGATTGCTGCTCAGGAGTGAGCAAGTTCTTCAGAAATTATGCAAGAGCTCAGTGCTTTTGTGTCCTGCTGCTTCCTGAGCTCTCCAGGCTTTTTCCCCAGGAGACTGGCTTATCAAGAGAGTCCCAGCACAGAAGCTGAGGGTCAACTGGTAAACACTAAACTAATTCAAGGGATGGTGGGTTAGATAGCTCGATAGTCTCTCAAAGAGCAGCAGGAACAGCTAAGGCGGACATCTCACCACACTGTTGGCAACACTTGGGTGGGCTAGATAACACATAGAGGTTTTAAACAAATATTTTCCTATGGCTTATAAATTCAAAACAATCCTCTTAAAATTATGATGTTATTTTGCTCTTGTTCACATGTCTTAATATCAGTCAGATTTGTTAGAAAAGCCTAGTCAATACACAATCTTTTAACATTGACTGCACTTAAAACAAGAACTGTGGGACTCCACATAGAAAAAATTGTTTTCCTGGTATCCTTGCAGAGACTAGAGTTAAGATTCAGAGAGGAACTCACCCTGTAAGTGCTGGGAACTGTTAGGTCACCTTAAGGCAAAGAATCCACAAAATAGCTGGACCTTTAGCAGTCCATCACATGCCCCAGAAGGGCAGGTATGGAGCTAGCAGTTCAGTAGATTCAGTAGAGTGTCCCTGCTTCATCAAGACACCACTTGTGTCTTATCTGAGCCTTATCTGAGAAGAACCAGAATTTTTGTCATAGATATGCTAAAGGCGACAAATTAGCCCAAATGCCTGTTCGTCATTTCATTCAGCACAAACTGATTGACCTTCAAACATTCACAGTTAGTCACTTATAAAAAGACTTCAAGGGGGCCACAGGGTGTCCCGCATCCTGTGCACCTGGAATAGCTTGATAGTGTGTATTTTGAATGCAACCGATCTGCACTAATCCAAAAATTGTAGCACTATATGATGAGTCTACCAGAAAAAAAAAAAAAACAAGTGAGAACAGGAAACAGTATAAAGACACACCTCATGTCCCATGAGAGAGGGACAATCCTATACTAATAGTCTCATGGGCAATAGGGCTCTTTGCCTAGACTCTTACCTAGATGGGGTGCGCAGGCTACCTGTCAGGCTTTAAACGCAAAACTAGCAGGTTTTGACTCCGGTGAGATTTCACATATTTCCATATAAGCAGGGAAGCCTAGTGCTAGTGTATCTGCATGGAGGCACTTCACCATCACCCTCAAGGACCTCCAAGAAGGACCAGCAGCAACCCTCTAGCAGCTTCCTCAGATGCTTCCTTCTGAAAGAATGAAGTGGGCTAGCAAAAATTATTTCAGCTGGCTGAGGTCAGCCTGCTTGTCTTGTGAAAGAGGAGCAGTGCCAAGTCCCTGGAGGACATAAGCACACAAATCAGCCCTTACGGCCAGGAAGGACTTGTGGTGCAAGCTCAGTAAGTTAGGATTGTGTATCAGCCCATCTGCTGAAGCCGACTATCCTGATAAGCCGAGGTGCAGGTTGCCCAGAGGTAACTAAGTGGAAGATGTCACCTATACCCAGCAGGCTGAAGATGGAGGGCTTAGTCTGCTCCTCCTGCGGCAGAGGAGCCCCCATATAGACTACGCTGTGAAATGCAGGATATGCTAAATAAGGGGTAGGTTAATGGTATAAGTACTTATTAATAGTGCAATGTCTCTTGCTCTCAGATGTGGTATGCGAAGACACAGTGATCCAGAAAGATCTGGTAATTCAGAGAGGAAATCAACCTTGAAAAGCTCTTCAAAGGTCAGGTGTATACTCCCAAAATAGTCCCTCCCAGGAGCAAGAGTCTCTGTTTTCAGCCAGGAGATGTTCGTATCCTGTTGTCCTGGGGGCCATCCAGTGTCCCGCTACAGAAGTTGAGCAGCCCAGTGAAACACCACTGAAACTGAGCATCCATTTTTGGAGATGTTATGTGCTCATAGCTATATACCCAAAGCTAAAACTACAACGTGAAAGGCAAGTAGCTTGTCACCCCTGTAACAGCGTAACACCTATTACACTGGCAACTTTTTCAGAGTGCTTTTGAAACTGAGAGATGTCCTGATTGCTCTCCCATCACCTGAATAAAAGGAAAGCAAACATAAAAAGATAAGACTAAGAAGAAAAACTGTGCACCTTTCTCAGAGAAGCCCAAAACATTGAGTCTTCCTTAATAGCAGGAGCTGTAGACACATGCTTGGCCACAAATTGGTTTAAACCCCACATGAAGGTAATCTCTTTGGTGAGACTCTCAGGAAAAGGTTGCTGTGATGCCTCAAGAACAAGCATCTCAGCCAGCTTCACAGCAAACTGGTTACATAGGGTAAAACAGCTTTCGTGGCTGTGCTCTACCAGGCACCGGCACAGCAGAGAAGACACTGGGCAAGTCTGTAGTGCCAAAAAAGAAAGTTGAGGCACCTTGCTTTCTCTCTGATGCTTTTTTGGTTCTCTCTCTTTTTCACTTCCTGGTCAAATGTCTGCAGGAATGTTAAAAGCTTTTCTAGGTTACTCCATCCAGACTGCTCAAGTCAGGAGCTACTTCATAAATGTTGGTATCCACTGAAGCAACGGGAAGGAACATTGTTCGAGCAAATGCATGAAACGCACCTTTGGTTATGTGTAAGAATATGGTCCTCACAGCCGCTTACAAGCAGCACATACTCTTCTCAGGCCAGTATTTCTGTCCCTCAGGAGTAGAGCAGCTGCAAATTACCATTGCTGAGGCTATTGTTTAGTGGGGTTATAGATCAGAAACTTGATTTTCCCTTCTGGATTTTGTATAAAACAAACAAAAGCCTGCTGACTGAGCCACCCAGTGTGACTGACTACCACACAAAAGTTCTGAATCAGTAGGGCATTTTGACTGAACTATAAAATACATGCTGAAATAAATTAGAGGGGCACAATGTAGAGCAATGGTACTGACTTCTGCTAATCGTCCTAGGAATTGTCACAGACTTCAATGGGATTTCCCCCAACTCTCTCCTAGGAATGTTTGTCCATAAGAAAAACAGACCTATAATAGAGGCTTCTTTTTAACACAACAAAATGTATTCAGATCTGTCCTGTCTTAGATTCAAAGGCTGGCGAACAGGCATGGCAGATCTGTAAAAAGCCTAGTTTAGCCAATGGAAGTGTTATGGGAGAGCATGGAGCCAGCGAGACTTTAAGCCTGAAATCAACAGCTTTCCTCGCTTCACATTGTCCACACAGGCTTATGTCAGCTCATACGTGAGCATAAAAAAACCCTGCCAAATACCTTACGTGATCTACAGAATCCTTGCCTGGAAAAACAAAATAGACGAGCTATCCAGGACTACAAATCCATGTCTAATCAAAAAGGAGCTGGTTCTCCTTCCTGGTGCAGACAGAGGAGACATTGTACTTGTGCGAAACCTTTGCCAGTGTTTTCGTTACTGCACCCAGAAAACCTTTGAGCTTAGATGAGATGTAGACTGCCCCTGAGGCTTTCTGAGAAGTATTTCCAGAAATAAAGAGCAATGTCCAGTCTGAGGACGAGTGTGGAGCTGGCATCCCCATCCATCCTTGGGCTTACTTCTCCATCTTCTCCAGGTGCATCATTACCATGTGTCAGTTTGACATTTACTCATTGTCTTAAGAAGTTACTAAAATGCCTCAGAAAGGTTAAGTACCTTATGATCCCTGTCTTAATGAAGAGATCTTGTGAAATTCTTCTCCTCACAGACGCTATTTGGTGTGTAGAAGTCCACAGCCAAGTCTGAGATCAATGTACCTTATCCTGACACCTTTTTATTAGTATTCTTCCCACTTATTTAAGTGACGTGGTCACCTATGTCACTGTGAGTTCTATCTGTAGCTCTGTGTAATCTGACTGTTACACATCCATTGCAAAACAAGGGCTTCAGCCTGCTCAAGAGTGCTACTAGTCAATGTCCAAGGTCTCCTGAAGGGAACGGTCAAGTGCAACCTGGCATTGGTCAGAGCAGTTGCCTTGTTTCAAAGCCCAGTTCTTCAAGATAAAGAGGCAGGCATGTTCCTCTTTTTCCCCATGACCATTTGCAGATGTCCCACCTCATGTTGTTCTGCTTTCCACAGCTGCAGTGACAGACTCCACGAAGAATACCACTACAAAAAATAAAAATAAGGCTTTCAGGATCGTGAAGAAAAAAATGTCTGCCTCTCCAGTAAAGAATAATCTTAATAAGCAGCAAATATAAGTGCTTTGGAAGGGGAAATCTGTTGTTCTTTCAGCAGGTGGGTGAAAAAGACCATCCATAACAGACCTCATGCCCATGATGAGGGCTGAATATAGCAAGGAAGTGCATGGGAGTCAGACCTATAAGTGGATCTTTAAGCATACACAGCTGTATTTAAAGGTGTCATGACTAGTTTGGGAAGTTCCTAAGGCAGTGACCCTTTCTGCTGTTGCTGACCCAAGCAGGGAATGGTCCCTCAAGAAACACTGGCTCAGATCTCAGCTAGTGCTACCCTGTTTGCACCTCTGATGAACACCAGCAGCCCACTTCCCCACATCCCACCCTTCAGCAGCTTTCAATAAGAAGAGGTTTGAGCAGGGTTAGAGCAGACCCCTGCACTTCAGAGCTTGAGGGTTGTTCATCTGTTCCTGCAGTCTCTTCAAACTGGTCCATTAGGACCTGCTCAGGGGGAACAGACTTTGTTCCGGGCTGCTGAATAAAAAAGAAAATTTTTTTCAGGTAAGAGCCCTGCTGACTCTGTGACACTGACCACATCAGATGTGTCCTCTGGCTTTGTCCCAGATCATCTGAACTCAAAGCAAAATACAAGAGTGAAATTAGGGAATAGGGCTCCTGCAGGATGGTTTGAAAGATGGAAGATGAAGTGTTCACTACAAAAAGTCTTCCACATTCTCCAGAGACAGACTGATAGACAGATATTCTGTTTGGGAGGTAGCCTGGCTCCATCAGCCTCAAAGGGGCAGAGAGCTGGAACAGGCTTTTCACACTAGGAGTGCACCAACCTCAGAAAAAATGTGATGCAGAAACAACCCTCATCCGACAAATATTTAAAGGAGTGTTGCATAAAAGAGTCTGCCACAAGATGACTTGAAAGACTTGTTTTAGTAAAGCTGTGTGGGAAATAAACAGAAAGGCAGCTATTTTGTGTCACACAATAGATTTTTGTCTTTTTTTTTTTTTTTTCATGTGGGTTAGTGAGTCTAAAGGTAGCATGTGCTCTTTTGTGCTTCAGAAACTAGTGCATGTCTTAATTGTTCTGCTAAACGTAAGTCAAGGCTGCAAGACACCCTTTTGCGTAGCTTTTCCTCAGACACATTTGTCCAAGGTGTAAGATGCTAGGACAACATGTACCACTGGTGCCTGCACACATTTTCGATCTTTGGGTTTTTTAGTGGCACATGTCCTTTAGGAGGAACTAGAAGAACTCAGATCTAATGCAGCATTTCACACACCACAGGAAACAAAGGTTGTTCATGCCCCACCACAGACTCCCTCTGCTATTCAAGTTGAAATAATACATTTATAAATATTTATCTCTAAAATATACTGCACTGTAAATAGTATTCACTTATTACTAACTGAAATTACAGGACGTACGCCCAGGCTTTCCTGTGGGAGCCCATGGCGGCGGAGCAGACTGCATCTTTGGCTGGTTCTCTTTTCAAGGACTGAGGCAAAAGAGGAAAAGATTTGACGTACTCGTAGGCCTCCAGGCTTGACCTGTAGGTATCAGTGGGGCCACAGGCTGTCCTGTGACCAGCGCTGCAGCTAACCTGAGCATCAAGCCTCTTCTGCCAAGTCAACTTTTATCACTATATAAAAACATTTTAATGCTAAATCTCAGAGGTTATTCATATGATCCTCTATATAACTGCAATGTTATGATTCACTATATAACTGCGATGCGCACTCAGCTTCTCGCAGACTGTGCTGAAATGACAAAAATTAATACATTGAAAATAAATAACAATACCCAGCTTCTTCAAAGTCTAGTTTGTTGCTTCATCAGACCCTAAGTGAGGTACCCCATTTTTAACGGAATACAACGTACCTTCATCCTTATCAACAAAGGCTGACCTTACATAGCTCAGTGTGGACAAGCGTGCATAGCTTATAACTGGCTGTTTCCTCTTGCAGCTAATCAGGTAGAACATCTTGCTTAAAAGCACAGGTTTAAGATTGCAAAGGCACATTTTTGTCCTTGATTGCAACACAGGTGATGTACAGTTAATACCTGCAACGTGGCTCCGGCTATCAGTTTTAAGAACTGAAATTTCTAAGAGCAAACAGAGGCTCGGATCTGAGGGCCCCTTGCTGGGGACACTGCCCCCCAGGCGAGTTCCCCTTGGACAACCCTGGCTGCAGGGAGAGCTGCTTCTGTGGTGGGCAGGAATGCAGAGGGCAATAAAGTGAGCCTGGAGAAGACCTCTGCTTTCTAACCTCAGGCATTTTGTCACAGTATAGATAAGGTCCCAGACATTCCCCTGGCTGCAGCTGGGAGACCTGGGCATGGTGGGATCCTATCGGTACTGCACTGCTCCAGGTTACCTTAAGCTTGGGATTGGTGGTGCAGAGAAGAGGGGTGGCCATTGTTTTACGTATCATGAACATATGCAAAAATCCATAGGTGCTCAAACCAAAATCACTGTTGAAGACACAATGAATGGCTGTTAAAAGGCTTGATGCAAAGTGGAGCTGGGCATTTAAGGGTTTAGATTAGTGATCTGAGGGACACAGCTTAATCAAAGACATAGCAGAAAATTCAGGCTACTTACAAAATTTACGCATTCTTCAGAAAAGTGTTTTGACTCAACTGCTACAAAGAAGAACAAGATTTTCAAAATTAAGAACTTCAGCTTCGTTTATCTTTTCCCACCTTCCCTTTGTTTTCTGACCAAAAACCTTAAGATTGATTCAGCTCTCAGAAAGACTTTCAGAAAATCAAATCTTCACCCTTTAATCCAAAACCCAATCAGGAAATTGGGGAATGTAATATTTTTAATATAATTCAAATATAATTTAGTTAATTCCTAAATACTGAAATAACCACCATGGCATTTTCTCCATTTTTTCTCCCTAAAATTTATTTCTTGGTTGATTTACCTAAATTTTTTTAATAATAACTCAAATGGACTAGAAACTGAAAAGCTATTAAAAAATAAAATTAAGTGAATTCGATTGTTTTCACTGAATATGAAAAATGCTGTAGAGAGGACAAAAAACTTGCGTATTTGACTCCAAGATAGATAGATACATACATAAATAGACATATAGATCCAGGTTTCAGAATTTAAAAAGTGTCTGGGTTTAGTGCAAAAATTATTGCTATTCTAGTTGTTCAATACTACCTAGTGAAAGAGCTTTCCTGCATAAAAGTGAAAAAAATATAAGTAATTGCACTGTATACTTTGTACTGTGTACTTTGTCAAAGCTTGAATTTTGCTGAAGAAAATTGAAATGATGAGAATATGTGGGCTTCCCTCCACCTAACTTCTGATAGTAAGCAGAAATTCATAATCAAAATGACAGCAAGAGGTGTGAATTTTCTTATTCATTAAGTTTTACTTTATTGTTATCTACACTATTTATGGTTACTTGAAAATGTAACAGAACACATAAAGAACAGTACATATTACCATTCCTATTGTTGCAGGTCCTTTGCTTGGCCATAACTCCTCACATTATCAAGCAACAGGTTTTTTTAAGATGAGTACATTTACATTTCAAATGCATGCATAAGCTATTGCATGAGTAAGCTGAATTAATCACAAGTGTCAGAATAATAACCATTGTAGGCAATATTGGAAAGAGACATTGCTTTATTTTATGGGGGTGTGAGAGAAGAGTAAAATGAGATTTTGGGGGAAGGACGTCTAACTTGAACTTATTGCTTCTCCCAAAACATACATTTAGCAACGTGATCATAAACTTACTCAGATTATAAGGCCAAAATTGCAAACCTTGATGTACATGGCTAACTATGCTGAGTAATCCTGCTGAATTCCCTCATCCTTTGTGCAACAGGCATTACTCTTCTGCTTAGGTGACATCAGGACTTGCTCCTTGAACCATGTTCCTCCCTCCCAAAAGTACTGAAAGTATAAATGCCCATGGATTCTCAGTGGAGATGAAGATTGCTTGGCTCACCTGAAAAACAGATTCTGATTAGCCACTCACTGGGATTTTTTTTTCCCCAGGAAAATTCTTAGCCAAATCTGTTCATCACCTCATTAGCTCCAAGTGAGGGAGAGTAAGTGGTATACCCATGTGGTATTCTTCTTGATTTAAAAGGCAGAATGAAGAAAATCTCATTTGTTAGCCTGTTGCATTATCTATCTGAGAATACAGACCTCTGTGCCTTGTCCCAAGAGCCTTTACTATATAATAAGGTGTAGATGGTAAAGACTTATCTGATTGGACAGCATCACAAGCTTTAAAAAATGTACATGTACTGATACTGATGTATCCAGTTAAATGCAGTAAGGCCATATTGTTGGAAACTAGATGAAATTAACCCCAGGTATAACCAATTAAAGACAATGCAGTTATATAAGTGTTTAGTTAGAGGTTAACAAACATATATTTTTTCAGTCCCCTAAATTACACTAGTTCAAGACAGATTCAAGGGAATATATGGAGGTTGCTTTAACAAAATGTCAATGAATTTTAAATTTGGAGGTACAAATCAGAGGAGAGGTGATGTTAGAAGACTTAGGGAAAATGAAGACATGACCTTGTGCTTGAGGATAAAAGAGGCTGAGGTGCTCAATGCCTTTTTCGTCTTGTTTATCGCTGGTAAGCTGTGCCCTTTGGCCTTTGAGGTGTCTGGGCCTCCCAGCGGAGCCTGTGGGAGATAAACCATGCTCAGAGTGGAGGGAGACAGTGAATGCTCAGGCTAACTGGCCATAGACAACTTCATGGGACAAGATGGGAGGCATCTAGGGAGCTAGGAAAGCTGTCCCATGTCACTGCAAGGCCATTTTCTGTCATCGGTCACAGTGGAGGTTCCCAATCATTGGAAAAAGGCAAATATCACAGCCATCCTCAAGAGGGGCAAGAAGGAGGATCTGGGGAGCTAGAGGCTGGTTGGCCACAGCTCAGTCCCCAGGGAGGTGACAGAGCTAATGCTTTTACAAGTCATTTCCAAACACAGGAAGGACAAGAAGGTGATTTGAAACAGCCAACATGGATTTACCAAGGGCAAATTGTGCCCTTCCAGCCTGAATGTTTTCTGTGTGATAGGACTGGCTCTGTGGATGAAGAAAGAGAAGCAGATGTTGTATTCCTAGACTCCAGCAAGTCCTCTAACACTGTTTTCTTCAATATCTGTATTTCCAAACTAGTGAGATATGGACTGGATAACTGGATTATAAGGTGGGTGGAAAATTGGCTGGACTGCTGGGTTCAGAGGGTTGTTTGTGATCCATTAGTGGTACAAAGTCCAGCTGGCAACCAGCTATTAATACTAGCAGTGTGCCTCAGGGATCAATATTAGTGTTATGCCTTTACTAGTGACCAAGGCAATGGAACAGTTGAGCACTGCAAATTTCCACTTTGGGAGCAGTCAATACGCTGGAAGGCAGGTCTGCTATTCAGAGGGACTGTGGTGAGGGTGCAGCTAGCAAGTCCAGGGAGGTGATCCTTCCCCTCTGCTCAGCACTGGTGAGGCCACATCTTGAGTCCTGTGCCCAGTTTAGGGCTCCCAGTACAAGAAAGATATGGATTTACAGAAACAAGTCCAGCGCAAGGCCACCAAAATTGTTAGGGGGTTGGAGCACAGGACATACAAGAAGAGGCAGAGGGAGCTGGGAATGTTCAGCCTGGAGAAGAGACAGGTCAAGGGCAATTTATCAATGTCTGAATCTAGCTAATGGGCAGATGCAGAGAAGATGGAGCCAGGCTCTTCTCAGCAGTGCAGTGCAGGGTAACAGGACAAGAGGCAACAGGCACAGGTTGAAACATGGAAAACTCTGATTAGATACTAGGGAAAAAAAAATGTCACATGAGGCTGGCCAGATCTTGAAACTGGAGCCCAGAGAGGTTGTGGGAAACCCACACCTGTAGATACTGAAAACTTAGTTGCGCAAGCCCTGAGCAGCCTGAGCTAAGTGGCCCTCCTACAATAACCTCCTACTCAATAACCTCCCTTCCAACCTCAATTATTCTGTGATCCTAATGATTCTTCCTATATTCTGGGATGTCCAAATATTGTCTCACTTTTTGTCAATTAATGTAGGCAAGTAAGCACATATTTGAAACAATTCTAAGACAAGAGAAAAGAGTACCAAAGGCCTGGACAGGACTTATTTGCATAGCTTGGTGCAAGGACATGTCTGTGGAGTGTAATAAGAGGAAGGAAACCTAACCTGATTTTCAGGAATAATATCAGGTCTATTTCTCCATGTTTCCTTTATTTATTATTATTTTTTAGGATCCAAGCAGATCTTGTTTCAGCATACAGTCTCTCCAGAGCTTTTCTTTCTGATCATTTTTTTGTCCAAATTAATTTAACGAAGAAGGATATGAACATAACAGCCTGGTTTTGGCACAAAGTTAAACAAAAACCTAATTATTGTAGAATTATTCTGCATATTATCTTACACATACAATAAAGTCATTTTGTTTGAAGTTTGAATTTGGAGCACATGATTTCACAGTCAGTCATAAGGAGGGGAATATGTTTTTCACATATACCTGGTTGCCTGAGGAATTACCGTAACCTGACGAAGGACATTAACAGTTAACCATAAAGCTGAGTTGAAGGTGCCCTTTGGTGCCTCATAATACTTTGAAGTCAAAACTTTGAACAGTAACATTTCAGCTGGGCTGGTTTGCTACCAGAGTGCTATTATTTTATAACCTTATAATTACTAGTTGCACAACCCTATTCCTCTCTGGCATGTTGCCAGTCAACTGTGCATGTGGGTTTTGGGACTCTAAGGAGTTCAAGTTACACAGAACAAAGTTAAAGTACAACAAGCATTTAAACAAAAGGACTGGTGGAAATAGTTACTAGGAGATAATGTATTCAAATGAACCGTACAAATGTAAGTGGAAAACATGGGATTGTATATTTGGAGACATTCATAGGAGTGGGTGTGTGTGCTGATGTACTCCTTCATATGGGGGGCCTGAGCTTGCTTTTCTCCTTACCATTTGTCTTCATTTTAATGGGAAACCAGGAAGAAGGGTAAGTACAACTGGAGTCTTCTGGACTCCGCAGGAGTCTGAAAGAAACACTGGGCATGAGGGTAAAGGTGTCCCTAAGGAAGGGCATCGATATGAGAAAGGGCACCCTTCATACCTGTGGAATAACCATCATCCTGGCATAGGGAAGAGCTGCATTCAAGTTTTGGGCACAAATCAGATGGGAGGTGGACTGAAGTTTTGTTCCCGACCCTTGTCCCACCTAGTGTTTCCCAGCCTGCTGCCCACCTCATTGATGAGGGGCACGCACTTGCTGGATCTGATTATCTGCAAGAGTGCAGTCTGGCCCAGGGAGCACATGAAGATATATGCAAAAAATACAGCATCCAGACACCAAGATGGGGAAGGTAGATTATCTTTTATACAAATAAGGAACAGCTAGGTCTTCTGGTGGAAAAAAAAAAAAAAAAGGAAAAGATAGGGAGTGAGGACATTTGGCTTCACTTGGCCTAACAGCATGAGTGTTACACAAACCTGTGCTGCGGTGTCTGCATGGCACCAATGTCGGCAATCTGCCAACAAGCAGCTATTGATCAACAGGATGTATGTCAGCACCTCTCATGCAGAAATGCTGTACAGGCAGTGCTCTCTCTCAAGAGGATGGGATATCCATCAAGCACTGCTTTCCCCTGTAATTTAATCTAAATTGATGTGTGGGAGAATGAGTAAAAAAGCTGAGAGATATCTTGTTATAATTTATCACATGCTTTTGTACTGTTTGCATCGGCTTTTTTGCATCTCCTCCATTTTTCTCCCTTTCCTTCTGCATTGCTCATTTTTCCTGTCACAACTGGGAGAACAAGTAGCACAGTTAATAATCTCTGCAGCGTAAGTAAAACATGTTATCTTAAACTGCAGGTTAGCTAAAAAAAATAGCTGCAAAAGTGAACTGTAAATATACAATAACATATATATATTATTTTTTTTAAACTATAAAATTTTCAAAATACCGTTTCTTTCCTCAGTTCTGACCTGCTCTGTGTGGAGCCATATCCGTGCACTTTGGAGACATATCTGTGCTGGGGCCCATGTTCTCCCTCTTTCTGTGGCTCTGCAGAGCTCATATAGCCCAAGGGAGGTGCCTGGATTCTTCCCTTAGCTAATGGTTAACAGAATTAAGTTCTAGATGAGGTGATAAAGCCTGCTGCCTGCTTCAACCTATACAGCTTCTTCCCTCCCCCTTCTCCCCCTTCTCCCCCTTTCCAGTAACACTGATCAGCAAAGAGGGTTAACAGGGGATTTACATTTTTTCCACCTTCTCCCTGCCTTCACACTGCATCCCTTTGCAACTGCGTTGGAGATTGCTCCAGATTCGAACAAGCTTCAGCGAGAAGAATGTGGGTGGTAGGTGTATAAATAAAAACACATCAGCTCGTGGTGTTTCTGTTTGCGGTCTTGTGCTTTTCCTGGCTCAGTGCCGGCTTAGTTTGCCCAGTATTCTGAGGGAATAGGATTGGATTTTAGGAAAGACAATTCCACCCTTCAACTCTGCAAATCTGAGATCTTCTGCATGACAAATCAGTCTGAGTTTCTTCTGTGAGTGGGGAACAGGCTTTGTTGAGAGAAGGTAGACAGAGATACATAGACTGCCAGACGAAATGACAGGGGTAGGACGTGATTCCAAATGCAGATGCCTACATTTAGGTTCCCAGAGAGTAGATGATTTCATGTGAGCTAAGCTTCTACATTAGGATGAAATTAATTGCCCGCCAATACTTCTCGTTGTACAGTGGAGACCTAGTTTGCATTATTGTTAACCATTTCCTTGCTTACATTTCTGTAGGTAAGTCAGAGAAATATTTTAATCTTGATAAATCTACTGCAGCAGGTCAGGAGTGTATACTGGCTCAGACAGATGTGCCCTAAGATCAGTTTTTGGTGGTTCGGCATCAAAATGGTGGCACATTCTGCAGAAAAGACTTCTAGAGCTACAACTGGTCAAAAGCTGAGCATCAGTCAGCAATGCTATGCTTTTGTGAAGAAAATAAACACAGTCTGGAAGTATAAATTAGAGGATTGCCTGCAAATGTGTGGAGGAATTTTTCCTCCCTGCTTTAGTGTTGATGAGGCTGAAGTTTTGGGTTTAACATCTCAAGAACTGATCAGGCACATTTAAATAAAGCCCAGAGAAGAGCAGAAGATCAGTAGCAAAACCTCCCTTCCAGGTCTACCAAGGAAATGTCATAGTACTGTTTATCTTGAAGCAGAGTAAGTCGAGGGGAAGTGTAAATTCTCCAAGTGCATAGAAGCTGGAGCATGTTCTCCATGCAAATGGATTTACAGAATATAGCAGAAGTTTTAGGACAGACATTTAGGGAAATTGTGTTGGAGTAGAATAGGGGTAGACAGTCCAAAATGAGTTTGCACACTTCAGTCATTGGAAGCTAATCAACCTCACCAGGCAAACATCTGTCAAGAGTGATGTAAGTACAGCTGATCCTGGTTTGGGACAAGAATTTAGATTCTCTGGTACAGAAGGTATCTCACAAGCAGTTTTCATTGAATTTATGTGGGGTAACTCCTAGGGAAATTACCAATTCTAGCAACCACTTCTGAACTGTATCGATATACGTAGTTTCAGCATCACTTTAGGATTTTGCATGCAAACCAGGTTCATTTTTATTTCCTTGATGTACATACCCTGGAGACAATCTGCAAAGCAAACAGTATTCAATCAATAATTGCTCTTCTGAAAGCACACAAGCGGCATAAATGTTTATAAGCCCCAAAGGATGTCACGGTGCAGGTGAATGACAGCAGAACAATGGCGAGGCCTGCACTGCTCTGAGCTGTGGAATTGTTCCCTAGCAACTGCAAGGCCCTGGGCAGCCTTTGGAGCCACCGCCAGTGCAAACAGGCCACTACCTGACAAATGATTGAGAAATCATCTCAGTACTGTATTTCATGGAAGATATATTGTTTATCAATGGCCTATTTGTAATTCACAGATATAACTCTCTGCCTGGGGGTAAACTATTAAGTAAAAAATTATTCTGATTAACAATTATGTTGTTATTTCATTTCATATTTGTACTAGTATTAGTCACATACATTTTATATGCTAAGGTATTTGAATTCCAGGGGAATAGCATTTGGTAGCTGCTATTGTGTAAGAAAAAGCATGCTGAGATGAAGTTTGACATTGAGATAAACTGATCGAATGACTGCTAAAAACTTGAGCTGACTTTTGAAGCACAGGGCTAGGCCTAAAGGCAAGAGGGAGAAAGGAGAAGATTAAGGGCTTTATCTGAGAGGCCCAGCTATTTATTACATCAGTTAATCATGACATACCAGCCTAATTAATAACTGTTGGTGCAAGGAATGTTGGTGCATGGGCTAAGCTGCAGTGATGCTCGGTGCTCCCGACAGATGACAGAAAGCTGTGCTCTGCCCTTCTCATGTGCCTGACTGCAATAGAGAGAGGATCACCTCATCTTCTGCAATGCTGCTCCCCACTCTGCCACTGAGTTATTCTGTGAGCCTGGGCATGTCTCTTTACCATTTTATACAACAAAGTTAATAGGATTTTCCTGTGTTATGGTTAATTACACTCTAAGGGTGTGTGAAGTGCTATCTGGAAGTAGAAGGGCAAAATATCTCCAATGTAGTCCATGCCTTTAAACACACATCTCCTCATACAATTGTGTAAATCATCTGCTTCCCTGAAAACTTGTGACTGACTGAGATGTTTGGCAGTGATTTTGCTCAATTACTGAAATTAGCATCAGGCCGTCTGTACTCAGGTATGTGAAGACTGTGATGATGGACCCCTCTCCTGTTTCTGGTAAAGTCCGACCTATAGCCTCAGTGTATACACTCCAGATCATCCATGTGATCCTTCCTCAGCCACGGCCCCTGCTAACCCAACTTGTAATCCATTGTATGAAAAGCTAGATGAATTCAAGCACTCTACTTATTTTGTATTCCAGTTACCCATTTTTTTGGAGTGGGAGTTCTTAGTATTTTGTAGTTCTTTATCTGTAGAATAAGCCACTTGAGAACTAGCCTGGCAGAATTAAAGATCCTCAGCCTCAATTAACCTGGGAAAGAAGAGCATTTCCATGCAACTAGCCACAACATTTATATTACCATCAATGGGAATGCCACAGCTGCTTCTCAGTATACTGCACTGAAAATGAATTCTAAGTCATAGATGGGCTCTTTCAAAAACAAAGGCTCCTGAATATGCACATAACTTTATTTCTACCTTGGCAAAAACTGCTTTCAGATACATTTGATGAGAGGACTTTTCATTGACCTACTCCCTCTCCTCTCCAAGTAAGCTCATTAAATATTTGTACATTTACTGTATGCTAGACATTGGCATCTACCTCGTATTGAGACAGGAATTGTCATTTTGTCACTTGTCTATTCAAAGAAAGAAATTGCTGCTCTATGGTATGTCCCAGGATTTGTGGCAACCAATTTGGGAGAAGGGAAAGGAGGTAGAGAGTAAAATAAGAGAATAACGTACATACAAAGTGCTCTAATGTTCAGTAGGGGCCAAATCAATCTAATTTCAAATTTCAAGATTAAAAAGGAGTGCAGAAACCTTCAGCTGCAGCAACATGTTGCCTTTGGCAGAGAAGTTTGGCTTGAGAAATTCTTCCTGACTTTGGCTGCTCACTCCTCAGCCACATCATTTGCTGCCTCCGCTGCAGAAATGTTAGTGTGTCCCTGCTGTAAACTGGATCTCTGAGATGATTTGGCATAAATCTCTCATGTTCTTTTTTTAGCTTATTTCTTTTCAACCTAGATGTTTCAGAATGCAAACCTGAGACATAAGTAGTTGTACTGGGAGCACAAGAAGTGAAGTGCGGCACTGGGAACCAACATGTTTTGTAACACTGCCCTCATCTGACTAAAATGTAGTTGTCTGATGTCTTAAACTGTGGAGTACCCTTCACCTCCGAATTAAATAACTCATGCTCTGTTTATTTTAATTCCATAGGCACTCCAGAGAGAGTAGGAGAGGGTGGAAACTGGCAACTGAGGGGCTTGAAACAACAGAGATGGTAGAGGGAGGCAGAGGGGCAAGTAGCAAGTTTTGTCTAAAGGCGAGGAGAAATGTTCAAAGGAAGCAAAGCTGTGTGAAAGGTGGTTGTACGGAGAAGCAGCATTTTACTGGAAGTGAGATGCACTCTTACTTTAAAAGATTTGCCTGGAAGCAGCAGAGCAGGCTGTGGTGCCACTAGTTGCTTGCCACAGAAAATTCTCAGCTGCTCTTTTCTCCTTTTGCACAAGCTAAGTCCTATTAATTGTTGTATCAAAAGAGATTGTATACTGGAGCAGTGGGTGTGGAGGGGACACGCTTTGTATCTCACCATGCCAGTCTGGACAACCCTGAAAGCTGTCTTGACTTGTTCCCCTACTGCAAAAGACCCGTCCAGGTTGTCAACAGAAGAACAAAAATCACCATGCAGCAACAACCCCCTATTCAAGCTTGTAACTTGCCCTAAAACACAGCTGAAACACTTCCTTGTGCAGAGCCAGACCTTTATAGAACAATCATGCAAGGAAGTTCCCTGCAGCTGTGATTTTTAAAGGCTTCCCAGGTGCTTTGCATCTTCTTTTCAATGTTTGTGGAATCCATGTAAGGTGGGGATTGAACAGGTTTCAAGGAGTTTCTCTTTTTCTATTTTGTATGGTACATGTAGTAATTTTACAAAAGATAATATTCCTTTGGGGCCAAGAGACGTGGTTATTGCAACTTGCTTCTTTTCAGAAGAGGCCTCATCTCAGAGGACTAATCTACGAGATAGCAGGTGAGAACAAAAGCAGCTTATGGTTATTTGCTCTCTTGTTTGCTTGGTCTTGTTTTTTGTCATTTCACCATGAACTTGCCTGTCGATGCCCTGCTTTCTAAACAAAAGGGTGGGTGAAAGGGTTGAGTTTTGCTTCAGTAAAAGGAAATTTCTTGCTTTCAGTGATTAGGCCTGTTGGTAGCTGCAGGAAGGATGCTGTGAAATGCTGAAAGAAAATAGGTGATGCTAGGATGCTCTGCCTCTGCTCTAGCATGGAGTGCTAGTTACCATAATGTGAGACACAGGGGTGTGGAAGCTGGTGAACTCACCAAATAGGGTAAATCAAAGGGGCGCACTACACTGACACGCTTTGTGCAGATACACTTGAGGTTCAAACTCTGATCAGATATTTTGGCAATCATACAATCACAGAATGTTACGGATTAGAAGAGACCTCGAAAGATCAGCTAGTCCAATCCCCCTGCTGGAGCAGGAACACCCAGATGAGGTTACACAGGAAGGTGTCCAGGTGCGTTTTGAATGTCTCCAGAGAAGGAGACTCCACAACCTCCCTGGGCAGCCTGTTCCAGTGCTCTGGCACCCTCACTGAGAAGAAGTTTCTTCTCATATTTAAGTGGAACTTGATTTGTGAAGGTGAGGCTCTGGCAGGGAGCCTGACAGGGTTCCTGTAGGCTGACTCCAGAGTACAGCTGTCTGTGCTGCTTGGTGGCTGTATGAGAAATCTGTGTTTTCGAGAAATAACTTCATTCTGAATCGATAGCACAGGGTGAAGCAGCGAGATCTCACTCCCCTGCAGCAGCTCACTAAGGCCGTGTGCGCATGTCGATTTTCAGAGGAGTGAGGTGGGGATACCCCCTCCTCCGGGCACCGCCCTCTGAACTCCCGGTTACCCCTCGGCCAGCGCCGCCACACGTTCCGGGGAGCCGCGGCCGCTCTCTCCGCCCGAAGCTCAATCTGCCGGGCCGCGGCCCCCAGCTCAGCCCGGCCCGGCCCAGGGAGGGTGGGCGCGGCCGGCAGAGGGCGCCGCCGGCCCGGAGATGGGTGTGCGGGAGCGGGGCCCGGGCCCGGCGCCGGTGCTGTCTGTCCCATCGCCGCCGTGCGGTAGCGCGGCCTGAGGGGCCGGTGCCCTCGCCTGCCCTCCTGGCGGGGCAGGGTGAAGAACTGCGTCACCAAAACGATCGGAGGGGTTAAAAATAAAAATTGAAGAAAGAAAAATGCTAAGCTTCCTGTATGCATTTCTGGCTTTGTTACTGAATAATCAGAGGGCTGGAACACCGCTCCTGTGAGGACAGGCTGAGAGAGTTTGGGTTGTTCAGCCTGGGGAAGGCTCCAGGGAGACCTTATTGTGGCCTTTCAGTACTTAAAGGGGCCTATGAGGCTGGTAGGGACAGACTTTTTAGCAGGGCCTGTTGTGACAGGACAAGGGGCAATGGTGTTAAACTAGAAGAGGGGAGATTCAGGCTGCACATGAGGAAGAAATTTTTCACAATGAAGGTGGTGAAACACCGGCACAGTTTGCCCAGAGAGGTGGCAGATGCCCCATCCCTGGAGACATTCCAGGCCAGGCTGGACGGGGCTCTGAGCAACCTGATCTAGTTGAAGATGTCCCTGCTCATGGAGGGGGCTTGGACTAGATGAACTTTGAAGGTGCCTTCCAACCCAAACTATTCTGTGATTCTCTGAATTGGCCTTGTTGCTTTGGGACCAGCCTTGGCTCTCTGTGGTCCCTCAAGATGAGCCCAGCCCTGTGCAGAGGAGGGTGCGGTGGCTTGGGCAGGAAGGCAGCAGTGCCTCTCCCCTCCCTGAGGCAGCAGCTGCGCCATGAGGCCCTCCAGGTGCCCTGATGGGCAGGGAAGGGTGAGCTCTGCCCTCCCCACAGGGGCTGTTATGTGTGGCCTCCGTCTGTGGGCCCTTCTGCTGAAAGGATCTGCTGGAGGCACGGTGGCTCCTGCCCTTGGGGACCCACTGCTGGAGGCACAGGGCTTTCTGCTGTGGCCAGCTCAGTGCAGCCCATGGGGGAAAGGATAAGTTGCAGTGAAAAACGGAGGGCCCCCAAATTGCTACAGCAAAAGCATTGTTGCCTGCTGTTATTCCATATAGAGGAAATTCCTACTTCCTTTGGGCTTTATTTTTAACTTATGTTAAAAGTGGTTTTTTTTAACTTTTTTAACCTTCACAGAGGCTCTAGTGCTGCTGGGTTGGGGTGGCCCCATTTGGGCCATTGGAGCAAATAGTGGTCCTGACTGGCTGCAAATAGTTTTTCTTTCACTTTTCTGTTTTAAATTACATAGGTTGGAGAAGATTTTTAAAAAAAAGAAGTTACAACAGAGATAATGGGATTGCAGATGTCACATGCTTTCCATGTACTCTTGTTTAATATCTGACATAGTAGTACGTGACTGCTTAATGGGGAAATGGAATACTGAAAGCATCCCATCCCCAATAAATACATGAGTGAGGCTGTAATTGCACCTCATTCAGGAAGCTCTTGGATGAGAATTTTTTTTGACCGAGTCTCATTTTGAGAGCCTGATTGTGATCTGACCAGCTCTGTGTTTACTCTTTCGGATATTATGCACTGAAATAGTGAATGGCATTGCTACAGAGCTGAAGGGGTTCAGGTCTCATGGTAGTTTGCAAATGTGCCACTTCAGTGCATCTTATTAAATAAATACATAAATGAAATTGCAGACTCCTTAGTGGGCACTCTGCTATGTCTAGACCAGCGTGTGAACTTACTCTCTCCACCTAGTCCTGTTTGTCTACTTTCTCACCTGGGATATTGTTGCCCAAATTTGAGGCTGTGAACTTTGGGTCTTCTGTGGAAAGGCATGTCTTTGTGCTGCTTGTTTAGATGGTGCCTTGTGTAATGATGTCCTCACCTGAAGGTTCGTAGTGCTCTTGTAGGGTCACAATAAATAAACTCTTTGAAAGAGTCCATCAGGTGAGGTAATCTGAGTGATGTGTTTGTGTGAGAGCTTATGTGGCTGCAACAGAGCAGAGACACATGGAAGGAGTTGATGATATTTAAGCATTTTGTTAGTGAAGACACTAGCTGTCCTGTAGGAACAGGAAAGTTATTGTGGATCTGAATCTGCCTGTCTTCCTCTGGTGCCAGTACTCCCTAAAGTATGCATTTTGAATCTTTAATTCTGTTCAGCTTAGCAAAAGGTACAGCCTGGGACCTGTCAGAGAACATAATTAAAGAACACTCAGCTTCTATCCCTCATATAAAGGTCATGTAGTCATATTTCAGTTATTTAAGTCAGCCTCCAGTGTTCATAAAGTGTCTGATGTTCTCTTAGTACTGTGTAAACAATAGCAAAAATAAAGCGGAATTAATTTTCAACTAATATGAGACATTCATAACAGGGATTAGAACAATAAACAACTTTTATAATCCTCCTTTCTCCTTGCACATGAGATTATTTGACCTCTTTAGATTTTTGTCAAATTCACTGTAAAATTCAGTATTGGTAATCACAGACAGTCAAAACTGACTCAAGTTACATTCCCTCCTATTCTTTTCTCTCCAGGTGGAAGAAAAAATTTAAAATTTAAAAAAAAAGTTTGGAATAGGAACAGTCCTGATATCATTTTTTTGAAAGTTAATTTTTGTGTGTTTCATTCTACATTTTTAACCTTTAGATATAGATATTATTTTTTTCATTGTCAAGCTTTTTCTTAGCATTTCTGAGGTCTGGATTTTTTAAATGAAACCCGAGATTACTGCATAATTGCTTGCCTTTGGGAGTTCACATTTTAATTTAAAAAAAAAAAAAAAAAAGTGGGACGGTTGTGATAAAATCATAAGAACTGGCAACACATTTAAATTTCTAAGCCAGGTAGGGAAGCATTGCGAAGGAGAAGAAAACAGCCTGTCAGGAGACTTTCCTGATGATGAAACCCTGTGGGATCATGGATGGCTGCAGTGCCTGGAAGACACAGAGGGGACATGATAGGTCACCTATACCCATTGCAAGCGCAGGATAAGGCAAATCTTCAACCATCAAGACTGCCTTGTATTCATGGTCTTTACTAGGCTAATCCTCCCTGCTCCCCAGCTCCTTATCTGTTGATAATCTTTCTTTATCACGATACACATTTGAAGCGCATGCACTTTTAGGGGAAAGGGTAACGCCAGCACAGCCTCTGCCACATGCCAAGCAGATGCTTAGGGAGAATCCACAAGGCTCAGGGCAAAAGTCGAGACCATGACAGTCTGTTTATTGGGCTATATTGTTTATATGATGATTCATTACTGGCTGAGAACAAGGAACTGGGCGAGGCTTGCTCCCTTTCCTTTTTCTCTGAAGGACCCTCATGCTTAACACCGAGGGTGGTGGAAAATTCCTGGTCTTCAAAGAGGGAGATAGTAAAAGTTCCGCTGTCAGAGGTGTTTTAGATAGCACTGAACAAAGTCTTAGAGAGCTGTTGACTACACTAAATCTGAAAAGGAGATAACCCAGCAGATCTCCAGTTTTGCACTGTAGTATAATTATGGGTGAGCTTTACTGTCCTGCAGCTGGCCGTGTTCCTGGGTGCCGGGAAGAAGACTGTCGATAACCTTACTGCCATGACTCTGTCATTTGGGCACAAAAGCACACACCTCATGAGCAGGCATGTCTAGTCGGAGAAAGAGCATTGTGCTTAGTGTTCATGGTCTTCAGCAGTGTTGAGAGGTATTAATTCATGCTCTCACGAGCTCATCTTACCTCTGCTTTTCGTATCGAAGTTCTGAATAACACAGCTTGTTATTATAAATGGATGGCTGGAGAGTGTCGTTCTCCTAGCACGAAGTGTGCACTTAGTTACCATAACACAAATCTCTTGGAACTGAAAAACTTGGGTAACGATGGGGCCTGTATCCTGCTCTTATCAATACCCAATAATGCAATTTCATTCAGCAAGACAGTGCAAAACACAGTGTGGGTGGAAAGGAAATCTTCTAGTTCAGAAAAGCTGACCTAGCACCCAAGTGAATGAAAGGGTGTCATCCTTCAGCTCCCCAAAGGAGCAGTGTCCTTATCTCAAGCTTGCCTTGTAGTCAGGGACATGACCCTGCTTTTTAGCCATAGGGCTTCAGTGTGCAAGCCGTCATGGTGGCTCATGCCATTGCCTCATTCTCTTCCTCATACTGCTGTGTTCAGTGTGCGTGTGTACTCTTGTACCCTCCCTATGCTCAGCGCTTAAAATTAAGGCAATTTGATTTCACATAATAAAAAAAAAATAACAGCAGTCTTGTACCAGTGAATTATCTTGCACATTCGTGTGAATTCACCAAGAGAGAGATTAAATAGTGGTCAAGTTACCAGTATGCTGTGTTTTTTCATATTAGGAAGGGATCTGAAATCATCCTGACTTTTCCATTGTGAATTCTGTCGTTAGACTATATTAGGGCTGCTGCTCCATTCATCTTTCATGCCACCTCCCCTGGGTGCTCTGGTCCGCTTCAGGCTGGTGCTTCTCTGGGGTGCTGTTGACTTTGTGTTACCAACAAGGAGAAAGGAGGAGAAATGGCCCTCCAGAGTCAATCTGGTCTTAAACTGAAATATGTTTCAGAAGTATGTTTAACTTTGATTGGGAGGGGTGGGAAGGGGTTCTGCTGTCTCTATTTGCCTCTATTTTACTTTGAGGCCATCAAACATCTTCATTACCTGCCTCTCAAACATGGGAACCAGCAGAAAGAATATGGTGAAACAGCTGCTTAAGGCAATTAAGGGGCAGGCTAGAGCATGGGCTGGGTTATCAATCATTGCATGATCTACCTGGGGAGGTGAAAGAATAGTGTGGGTACTCAGCACATATCCGTCAGGTATTGAAGAGAGCTTTCTGGGGCTTTTTGTGTTTGGGGGTTTTTTCTTTTGATTTTTTAAAAAAATAAATCTGCAATGAAGTACATAAAGTTCCAAGCTCACCTGCTTCTATCTTGTGGTTTCAGAAAGTGCTCTGAATCAATACTCCAGAGGAGCTGAAAACAGGAAATCACTTTTCCAGAGTTCCTATCTAATAAAAGCTCAGTTCCAGGACTAAAGCAGAAGATGGACTGAGAATCCCAAAGTGGCACACAGCTTTTAACTTTGCCTTTTTTTGAAACCTCTCATACAGCTGCAATAAACCAAAAGTGCTCAGCTTGGAGAAATCCAGAGGGTTAGAAAGGCATTAGCCCCCCCCAAAAAAAATCTGTCAAGGATTGGATTACATCCTAGACTATCTTCATCTTGTTATTCCTGCTCCCAAAAATATAAATAGTAAACTGATTTTTTCCAGCGTCCTCTCTAAAAACTTTGCCAACTGTTTCAATAACCTATTTGAGCTCAATATATTAGTGATTCAACAGTAAGAGACTCGGGCGAGTATTTGTTTTATTGCTTTTACTGTTGACACAATACTATTCTACTCGTTAGAAACAGGTAAAAGTTCTGAGGCCATGGAGCCCTTCTTGCCAGTAATGCTGGTGAGCTTGCTAGTGCTTATTTACTCAACTGGTGGACTTAGGTCCATGAAACGCTTTCAAAATATGGTAGTGACCTCTCAACCTCAAAATCTGAGAATCACCAGTCTAACCAAAACATACAGAAAGAGAAAGAAACTGAAGCAGTGTGTGGTGGCATGACCAAGCTTAGAAAATATTTGGGAAAACAGATTGGCGTCTTGTTTTTTAGGGGGGTTGTTGGTTGGTTGGTTGTGTTTCTGTAGCATCAGTAACTGAATTTAAAAAAAAAAAAAAAAGCCACAATGTTTTTTTAATAAATCATTCTCCGATACAAGTATGGGTTTGTCATGGTGTTATTTAAGCAAAATTCCACTAGATGTCCCTAGTCAGTAATTTGACCTGAGAAGTTACATTTTCTCATAGAAGCGTTGAAATCTGAAGTGTGGGAAACAAAGCCCGAGCAGCCCATTGCGGTTTGGAAGGCTGCAGGCTTCCTTCTCCTCCCCCTTCACATGCCCACAAAACAGCACTGAAATTCGGCTCTGGCCGTACCTGTGCACTCATCAGTGTCTCCATGCTACAATGAGATGCCTTTAGTTGTAAAGGAGTAAACTTTTGTTCTGAATGTGTCTTGACATACGTCATAGATGTCTTGTCTACTTGCAAGCACATGGATCTCTCTGTCCATCTTAAATGCCAGATGAAGGAACAGCTTTGAAGAACTTCGCGTTCATTTGGAGCATAAGGATGTCTGTTTTAATCAATGAACTTGAACAGTCAAGGAACCTCACTATTTATCAGGATTAGTTTGAAAATGTCCCAGCATGTGTGCTTTCTTTTGAGTCTTTGAGAGCGTTTTTTGCTGTATGATTAGGAATACACCAAGCACTCCTTTACTATTCCTGTCTCGCGTTTCCCCCTTTGCTTTGCTGGAGGTGGTGGGAATTGTGAAGAACATTCCAACTGCATCTTGGCTTCACTCAGCCTACTCCATCCTGTTCATTGCCTTTTGGGTTTTGTTGATAGCAGAAGTTCAGAATCTCTATAGAAAGCAAAGATAGATATTTGAAGTCTTTCAGGCAGAAAATAGCATGTTGACAGGGACTGTAGTTCAGAGTGTCTGAAACCCAAATTTAGCCTTACTAAAGTAAAAGAAAAAAAACTTAGTAACAATAATAATTTAAAAAATCCCAACACACAAACACTAAAAATCCTACTAGCTGTTTTCTGTGTAGTTTCAGAAGACTTGAGCTAGTGTTCCTAATGAGTTTTGTAAATAATCTTTAAAAGCAATCAAAAGCTGGACCGAAGCTCTGAAGGACATGGTGACCTTATGACAAGAGCTTGGAATTGCACATCTGTGCTCAGTGTTGTTTCTGGTCTACTACGCATCCATACTAAAGGTTGTCGGACTGTAGGTTATAAGGGGCGGGGAAGAAAGAAAAACTATCAGAAGGAAATTAAGGCACAAATCCAAGCACGTTTAATTATGTATCCCACTGCTGTATTTGTTTTTAATATTGAATAGTGCTTCTGAAACACAACAAAAAACAATCTTATTTGAATGTTTCAGTAATCTTTTAATAAAGCTGAACACTAGCTTTCCATGGGACCTCACATGTAGCTGTTTCAAAATATTGAAACCATTCTGTGCTTCTAGAAGAAAATTGTTTTTAATGAATGGAGACTGCGGCTCAAAAGATACATTAGTGAAAAACAGATTATTAAGCTAGTTAAAGGCTCATGAGACTTGCAAATTGACAACTCTGAAGGAGAAAGTTCTCCGTATAGCCATGGGGCAAATAAAGCAAGGGCAGAAGAAATACAGGCCCTGACAAAGTACTGTAACATTGGCCTCAGGTCCTCCTGTTTCCGGCTTGGTTGAACGCTCGGCCTCTCTTCCCAAAGGCTGAAGCTGCTGCTCGTTCTCCTCGTTTCAACTCCTTCAGGGCACATCTGTTGCCCTGTAACTTCCTCTGGGTAATCTTTTCCCCTCTTCCTAATGTCGATGTTCTTAATACAACTCTGGAACAACCAGCGGCTCTGGCGCCTTTGTACTTATCTTGCTTTGATATGTGAGGTTGGACTTCCCTTGAGCAGCCACGTGAATCCACTGAAGGAAACCAGTGATTTTGTGGGGGATCTAAGAGGGGAACTTGACCCTTTCAGCAAGGCAGACCTCCTGTCCTAAAAGGCAGGAATCAACATGACTCACTGCAGGTTTTGGATGGTGTGCTTCCTGATCCGACGTTTCTTCCTGTGTATTTCTCATCTCACTCTGATCTTAGTCATAAAGTTTTATGAGTGCTTTTCTCCCTGGCCTTTTTACCCTAGCTCAATACTGTCAAGCAGCCCTTTGTTCCTTTTAGTCATCCACCCACAGCTTTCCCAGTTTTATTAGTGCCAAAATGAATGTTCCTACTTCTCTAGGCCATTCAACACATATTGATTCACCCAACTTCTAATCAGCCTTTTTTTATTCCCAGTGTGGTCCTGGGAATTAGCTGAAATTTAAATAGAATCCTGCAGATTAGGATGTCTGCAGAAGCACATCCCCTTTTGTATGGTGGAGAAGATAAGCTTTAGGTTTCTAAATGCTCCAACAATCTTTTCAGCATGATTAGCACTCCAGGGAGTGTTCCTGTTATCCAGAAAGGCTTTAATTGTGCCCTTGGGGTATTGTGAGGTAGGAGGGAAGACAACCTGTGTTAGGGGAAAGATAAATAATTTATCACATTTCTCGATGTTTTAAAAGTCCCCTGCAAACACCAGGTTGGAGCAGGAAGCTCAGCAGTGATTCCTGCCAGCAGGCAGGCAGCCCCACAGTGGCTCACAGCTGATTGCACTGGCAGAGGAGGTTGGCACATCAGCTACCTCTAAAACATGTGTTCTGCCCAAGGCATGCACTCTTAAGGGAGACAAGGCAGCCTTTTGGGAAGACCAGGTGTGCTGTGGCTGCTCTAACTCAGTTGCAGCACTGGAAGGTCAGGGGGTGTTTCAGCCCAAAGACTCCTCTCTGGCCTTGTGGGCAGTAGATTTATTCATAGTTCCTTTATAGGAATAACTAGCTCTCTGATCAGGTCTTTGTTTTGTCTCTTCCGGTAGAAGAATCCCTGCTGTCAAGAAGCAGCTTGCATAGAGGAAGCAAGTATATAATTTTTCTCTGGTCTTTAATTAGTGGGGATTTTTTAAATGTTTTTTTCACAAGCTAGCCCCTTAGGTTGCTATTATTTCTGACTTGTCTGACTCTGTTGTCTCCTCTCCCTCCCTCTGTACACTAGCCCTCTCATTTCCATTTTTGTGTCTTTTTTCCCCCTATTGTTGCACCTCCCTCCCTGCAGAGTTTCATACCTTTTTATGATCTTCACATCTACCACAGTCTTTACTTAACCTACAGTAAAGATCAATTGTCGAAGAACTGATGTTGACATTGAACTGTCATTGCTGTTGCTGTGAGATGGCCAAGAGAGGTGTAGTTGCTGAGTCAATGTTTGGAGACCTCTGCAAGCTTGGGCACGTATGACTATCTCTACTTTGCTCTTTTTTTGACAGGCCTCCCCTGTGACAAACAAGGGCTGGAGTCTTGTCCATTAAAAAACAATGAAAAACAAAGCAACCCTCTAACACATCCTTAGCATCTGGTTTTCTATCCAGAGCAAATTAGGCTTACAAACTGCATGTTCTGTTGCCTTCTGCAGAGACATGTCCCGACTTTTGCGGAGTTTCTCTTCTGCTATTGTGAAGAGCAGGCTGGATCCACAGTCAGAAGTAGCACTGAAACTGATATTTCGGTGGCCACCCAAGTCATAATATCCATGGAAAGGCCTTATACATTTCCGTAAAGTTTGGGATTGCTTGCATACTGGGTAGATTCCAGAGCAAAAAAAGTCCAGTTGTGGGTTTAGTTATGCAAAGTGGGGAGCATGAGCAAGCTCAATCACATTTGTTTTGAGGATATTTCTAATATAGCACTAAACTAACTTATTTTAAACAAATGGTGCACTTGAGTCAAATCCCACCAGAATCAGCAGCAAGGTCAGGTTCCACAAAGATGGACATGGTGCTTAAGTAATACTAGAAGTTGTACGTGACCATTTGGCTTCTCATACAAAGAAAGAACAGAAAGTAGGCTGGGTGTGTATTAGGAAAAGGGAGGAAGAGGTGGCTGCCCACAGGCCAAACCCTGGTTGCCCTCCCTTGTCCTCCCCCTGCACACCCCAACAGCCAAGGTGTCCTCTGCCCGGCTACCTACCATGGGGTGGGGTGGAGGGAGGAGGAGGAAGGAAGGAGAGCAGGAGCTTCCACTTTTGCTAACAACAAGCTACTGAGCCTTGAGATGACCTCCTGCCTTGGAGCAGGGCAGGGAATGCAAGGGGTAGAGCGTGGGCAGAGCAGAGGCAGCAGCCACCCTGCCAGGGGTGGTGGGATGGAGCTGAGGCAAAAGCTGGGGCGTGACCCTGGGCTCCACAGCAAGGTCTGGGAGGAGATGCCTCTCTTTGGCCTGGTGGAGCCCGTGACAGCCCTCCAGTCTGTGCTCAGAAAAAGACTAAGACAGGCCTGTTTTTTGGCCTTCTTAGACACAGCGGCATGCTGTTCACTCGTACTGAACTTATTGTCCACCAGAACCCATGGGTCCCTTTCCACAGAGCTGCTCCCCAGCAGAGTAGATGTGCTGCACTCCCAGGTTATGTTTTCCCAGGTTCAAGAAGACAAAAACTTGGAAGGACAGTAGCGTGGAGAGCAAAGAGGAAAAGCAAAGAAGTTAGGGTCAATTAAAAACTTATTAATTAATTCATTGAGTTAACGAGACAGCAGAAATGATCTTCACCACCACGACAATCGGAATTTTTAATTTGAAAGAATCTAAAATAGTCTGTTTTCTTCTTGAGGCTTTCTTACTTTGGTTTAAGAGTATGATTTGAAATACATTAGTTAAATAAATAAATGTCAAAATACCAGATTTCTTGGTGAGGGGAACAGGACAATTATTTCAAAACCACTTCTTTTTCTCTCTTTTTGGTGGGGGGGATCAGTGGGAATGTGCTCCTTGTATTTATGTGTGTGTCTATGTGTATATATATATGTACACACACATCAAAAACTCTGTCAGGAAGAGCCTTCAGAAACTTGCATGAAACACACAGATTTTAAAACTGTATCTTTCGACCCAGACATCTAATTAATAGACACAGCTTACTTTTTCTTCTTAAATGAAGCAATCCTCTCTAGGGCTGCTGTGCCAGCTGCATACTGGAGCTGAGAGTTCAGGTATTTGCAGACAAGTCACTAACGGGGTGCTGAAAGAAATGACCTCTTGTTTCTCACAACCACGGACGGCTTCCTAATGAGTGTCTGTCCCTGTGCCATAAGGTAGAACCTGATATAGACCGATTTACATCATAATGATGATACATTATTGATACAAGAAGAAGTATTTCACCCAGTTACAGCGCAGACCTCTCCCATAATATCTTCTTGTGCAAGTGCATTGAAATCTGTTGACATTGAGTGTGTCCGGCTGTGTCATTATGTTTCCAAACAAGCCACTCCTTCTCCCTATTGTTTCCTAAACCTCCCTCCAGAGAAATTATTTACTTCAGTGCTAACCCACAGTCAGGAAAAAATGTCTATGTAAAAAATGTAAGCCCAAGAAATATGTAGTAGGGCACTTTTCAACTAGGAAAGGAAGGAAATGCTCTGGTGAGGTGTGGTTTTAGGAGATCATTTCATTAGAGTCTACTACATTTTTTTATTCTTCATGCGGAAATTTCTTTAGGAGAGGAGACTACTCACACTAAGCAGATTCATCAACTGATGAGTGTCTCATCTTAATTTCAATAATGAATTGCCCTCGAAAGACACTTACTGCCACATCTGTTTTTCTGCCCTAAACATTAATACTTTTGGATAGTAACCTGTCTGTTGACACATTGTCTTCCTGCTTCCCAGCCGAAGTACTCATCCACACTTAAAATACTTGGGATTTTTCAGGGTAGAAGAGACTCTTGGTTTTTTATCAGTGTGTTTGATTATCAGCAGTGCTGGATTGTATAAAAGTGTGAAACAAAGAGAGCCTTTCATATAAGCACAAGTTTATTGTCAGTACAGGAATGTCTTGAAAAAATAACAGGGGTCAATTCTTAGGGAAGGTGATTGTTCTATATCTTCACAGATATGAACAGATAAGTAGATATTTACAGGTGAATGAAACTTGGAATTCCTGTCTACTGAGAGATTTTTATATTTCTATGCTGAATATGAAACTGTTTTAAAAAATTTGGTCCAGAAATGCTTCAGGTTAGAGCCTGTCAGTTACTGTTACTGGATTTTGAGGTGTCCAGTCGGAATTGAAATTAGGGCATGTCCTTATTTTTTCTTTTAGGATCAAGCTTCTGTGTTAAAACACATGTCCATTGAGGAAATGCTGTATGGCTTGAATTAGTAGAAAACACATCATAAAAGTCTAACTGTTCTGAGAATTTCAGCTCAGCAGAAAACAATAGGGGCATGCTATACCTCAGTTTCTGTACTTTGTGACTGGTCTTAGGTGGTGTGAAGCTGCCCAGAAAAACCTGAAACTGTGCAAAATTTTAAAAAATCTGAGGTCAGAGTAATTTTTCATCCAAAAATATTTTGGTCAGGAAACTCAAGCTTGTGTGTCCTTTATTTTGTATGGAAATGGCAGAGACTTTTTTTGTGGAAGTGTGCACGTACACTTGTTGCCTCCTGCACGTAGCCTGTAAAGCAGTCAAACAATGACAAAATCTAAGTGAGTAATGGGGTTTTTTTCTTAAGAGCTTATGCATGCAGGGATTTATATATCCTGTTGCAATGTGGCTGAGTTACTCTATATGGTAACTTTGGAGATAGATTCAGTGTGAACTTCCTTGCCAGTTAAGGGAAGTCATATACATCTACATATTTATTCAGTAAAATGCCAGATTACAGACCAAGTTCTGTGACATTGATGGTGATGCCAAAAATTAGATCTGATGAGACTGGAGGCACCCTGCACTCAAGCTGGATGAGAAACTTGACCACTTCTGGGTACTTACATCCCCATTTATTTCTTTATTTGAACACACTGATAGTTGTGCCATTTAAACAGTGAAATGAGGTTAAAAATTGCATTTGGAGCTGAAATGTCCATGGTGGTTTAAGGGCAAACTGCCTTTGGTGGCAGAGAGATCGTGCACGTCTGTTTTGGCTGTATTGATGCCAAGTGATTGCCCGTAACAAAGTCTGAACTAGCCTATGAGCTCAAACCTGGGGAGGCTGAGGTGCCGGCACGTGCTCTGTTTTACAGCCTCACTGGTGGCTGGCCATGCAGTGCAAAGGCCTGGGTTGCAAACAACTTAACAGGGAGCAGCATCTTAAATTGCTATTAAACTTGGCATTGCATGCTTGACCCATGCCCTTAAAAGCTTTTCTGGAACCGCTCTCCTTTAAGTCGGTAACGTGACCTTTGCAATTTCTGAGCTTGTTTTAGTAAACTGATCTTATCTGAAGATCAAAATAGATTTTAAGGGTGCCAGATGCTTGCAGTATAACTCCTATAGCAACACGCTTGTCACAATAGGTGGAGGCTTCAGACTGAACAGCACATTGGGCTTGGCCCCTCTTTGCTTCATGAGGCTGTGGGAGAGACATGAACCCTCCCATTTTACAGAGTGATGTGACTTTTTGGCCTGTCTGGAGTATGTGTTGCACTCTGCTCTCTGGTTTGATCTGTTGTTATCACTATGTTTCATAAGGACAATATTTAGTTTGACACACATGGTGTTTTTCTTTTCTGTATCTTACTATTAAATCCCTGACTGAAAGCACGTTGCTGCATAATTACATAGGCATCTTTCTTTGGGTTTAGAAATAAAAGTGCAGTTGTCTACAAGGGGAATATTTTCTTCTGTCTATTCAAAGAAATAAGAGTCATTTTGTAAAACTTGCAATGTGCTCTTGTTCTTTCAGCCTCAACCAGAATGAATTCTGCAATAACATTTTGTGACAGATGTCTGCGGGAGTGATGGGGTTTTATTTTTCATCTTTGGAAATCATGTTTCAGTGATGCCGAAACACTTTACCAGCACTTAGAGGTTGTTATATAATAAGTTGAGTGTGTGCTCAGAGGAATAGGAGAACTTTGACCAGGAAATGGGGCTGAGGAGGATAGTCATCACGAGTCAGGCCCACGTCAGGGTGCGTGACTGCTTGCAGTAGGGAGGAGGTCAGGCAGCCTCCGAGCCTTGGAACAAAGCCAGATCAGAGACACTGCTGCTTTGGGGTTTCTTCACAAATGCAGTGGTGTTAAACCATGAAGGGGATGACGCATCTGTCAATCTGTGGGCAGTGCTGGGGAAGCTTGTCCTGAGAGCTGAACCGAGAAGTGTTTAGTGACCTGCGCTCTAGGCAGTAAAAGTCTGATTGTGGGCAGAGCTGAAATCAGGGTGAGAAGATGGTGTTCAAGTGCCTTCCTTGCCTCACAAACTCCAGCTGTCCCCACAGCCTTCAGCAAAGGCAGCACAGGGTGACGTCTTTGCACTCAGTTGAGCTGTAGCACCTTACGGGACAAAAGGTGGTGGACACGGTCCAGCCATGCACAAAGGTGCCTCTGCCTGGCAGAAAACTTCTGTCCATACTGTAGTCCAAAGCAGAGTCAGGCTTTCCTGCCACCGTCCCTGGAGCGTGCCCAAAGCCCATAGTGAGTTTGCACTTGGGCACCCTGTAGCTACACTCAGGTTGCAGCATGGAGATAGATCCCCCAGGTGCATCATAGATGCTATTAAATACAGGTGGGGGTAGAAGAAAATAGGCTTGTCTAGTGCTGTTTTGTCAAAATACAACGAGGACAAGTGCGAACTAATTAGAAATCTAGACAACTCCCATATAAAACGCAATGGTGTGTCATGTGTGTGCCAACATGCAAAGTCATTACTCAGTTGTTGTTCAGGCAAAATTCCCACTGAGTAAGGTCAGAGTAATCACCTCAGGATCTGGCCCTCCTATGTTCCCCTCCAGTTGTCATAGTGCTTTCCATGTGACAAGCAAAATGTGCTTTCTGATCTCGGCTGGGGTGCAAGTCTCATGCTCACCACTTTGCTGAGTCGAGGCAAAGCCTGGCACAGCACCTGGATGTCGCCTGTCCTCTCTGAGAGGAGACCAGACCTTGTGGGCTTCTGCACATTGTCCTTCTGCAAGCCCCTCCATCTCCGCGCCATGTTACCAAAATTGCGACAAGGATTAGGCATTGCTATGTGGAGGTTGCTGCCTATTGGAGTGATCACAGTCGATTCATCCTCATCGTCCCTTCATTTAATCTTCTCCTGCCTTTCCATACTAGTGGGCAGGCTAACTGGAGGCAACTGGGGCCATGCCCCTCACCCACTCTTCCCCAAAAGCCCTGCAGGGCTTTTCCTCGACTCCGGACGGTGAAGGAGGAGGGACGGTGCCTGGGCACAGGTACACCTGGCATGGGGACACGTTCTGCCAGCCCTGCAGTAGCCATGTGCTGCCGCAGCCCCCGGCCTCAGGACACAGTTTCCTGGCAGCAGGTGCATGTCTTGCTCTGTTTGTACAGGTTTGGGGCTCCTATGTACCTGTGGCTTCACCTGTGCTCTCTCAAGACTGGTAGTGGTAGAGCTGTGGTATTTTTGAATGCTTTACTTTTTGTGGAGAGATGCTTCTTGTCTGCCCAGGCCCTCCCTCTCCGGCTCAAGGACTGTCATCTGCTCAAGGGTGTGATCCTTCATACACTTCTCCTCAAGTCAATGTTGTGCCTCAAAGACCAACTTCAGAGCCTGTCCTGAGACTTGCTAGCCTCTATAGAGGTCCACAGGGTTGGTTTGCCTCCTTTATTGTGGGCCAGCTTACAGGATCTGGACCAAAATTATCCACATGCACATGAGAGGAGATGGTGGATGCTTCTTTTTGAGGAGTAGGACTCTGGTATGACTACAGTCCTGTTAGTAGCATGGGTAGTCCTTAATGTCAGTGCTGTGAACACTTCCAGGCATGAACCATGTCACGCTGTTTTCCCATCCCTCTATTTTGGGGATTTTCAGTTCCCTGTATCCCTCTTCCCCCACTCTGCTGTCTCCCTGCAGGCATGGATTGCATGCCCAATTTAAATGCCAGGGGCTCCTCTTATCCTCCCATTGCTCCCCACTCACCGCACTGGGCAGGGAGCTTGTGTCCATCTCATCCCCTCTTGTACTGTGTATTTCCCTCCTGGGTCTTTACATGCCAGCTCCCCTCTGCTCTCCTTTCCTCCCTGGGCTCCACCCAGCTGTATCTTGCAGACAGACGGAAAGATATGACACACTGTATGCAGATCTTACTTCACTAGGCTGATGATCTCCTTCCAATTAACTTAAACGCAAGCTAGCACAGCAAGAAGGAGAAGTTGTTTTAGGAGAGCTTGAGAGAAAATGTCATACTCTGTGGCAATAGCAAAGGAAAAATAAAAAGGATTTGATTTACAGCAAAAGGAGGCTTGCAAGATGGACTTCTAGGCCAGTCAGAAGAAAATTAAAAGCATAAAGTGTGCAAATTTTGGCCTTGATCCTTCCATTGCTTTTGTGTAATTGGCATCTGACCAAGACTGACAAGAGATGAGCTCTGGGAGATGTAGCTGTGGCTGTTTGATGTCCCTTTCTGTGCCCTGCCTCTCTGCTGGAGGCTGGTGTCTATGCAGTGGGGCAGCACTGAGGGCAGGAGGACCTACAGCCCAGCTGCTGCTCTGCCTTGTCCAGCCTGATTCCCGAAATCAGTAATGATGGTAGGATTGCACTTAAAATGTTGTGAATCCAAGGGGGTTCAGGCTGGTCGTAAGTAATTTTCCAGCCCCTCTTCTGGGAAGAGATACCCTTTGGAAAAGAGTGTGCCAGGAGGGTGGGAATGGTAATGTCTTAACCACTTTGTCTTCACTTTCTTCAGCTTAATATTGGGTTTCTCTTTACGTGCCCATGGCTTGATGGAGATATACCTTTTAACATTGCATAACAGCAACACTTTGGAAAGAAATATCTCTATTTATGCTTGTGTAGGTATTATGTATGGCTGCTAGGAAGGAAAAGGCCTGCCCTTTAGAAGAGCCCCATTAAGGGAAACCAGTTATTAACAAGTATATATGGAAAGGGTGGGGTTCCTCATTACTCCACTCATTTCAGCATCTCCTATCTGCCTCAGGAGTGCATCATGGTGATATCAGCCTTTATTAATACAAAACTTAGTATTACGCACCCAAGATTACACCACAGGGAGCTAATTCAGTGGGTCTCTGACACTGCAGCCTATCTGATTAAAGTGGCAGTGGAACGATCAGCGACAGCAAATTAAGCTCTTGGTGTCAAGGAGCTTTTGGTGTTATGCTATAAATGTTAAATGATATTCAAGGATTAAAACTTGGGTGCCTGTGATCCAATTAGCTGAAGTTTATCCTTTGAGTGGTTGGGACATAATGACTTGGAGATAAGGAGATGAAAACGCCCAATGGCCAATTTTCTCTGTGGGAAACTAAGAAATTAGTTGGTTTTGGTACGTGCTACATGACTTTTCTGTGCACTTTTTGGATGGGTTCTGTCTAGTCTAAGGAATATACCATTGTGGAAAGATGTATAACTTTAACTCTTTTCCAAACAAGTGTAGGTTATGGAGTTTTCCCCCTCTCCTGAGGAAAAGTATCTTTATCTGGTTCCTGCGTTTATTACAGGAGTTACCATGAAACTTAATCAGGGGAAGCATGTTTTTAGTGGTGGAGCTGCTGAGAAATTAGTACTTCTGTTCTGAAGTCTAATGCTGACATTTAAATCCTGTGTGGAAATGAAAAGTCCATATTTCTTGCAAAACGAAACTCATTTGTTCCTAATGAAAATTCTCCAGAAACCTTTCATTTTGATAGTATGGACATCTTATACTCTACTGTTATACACGTAGACATATTTTAATACAAATAACATAGTTTAAAAAAAATCACCTTCTTAAAACAACTTTCTCATTTCATTTTGTTAATCTGAAAAATTGTTTGGTCTCTTCCTTTCTTGAAAACACTTCTGTAAAACCATTTTTACAAAACATTTTGATTCTGTTTAAACTGATTTCTTTTTTCTTTTAATAGATAACTCTTCCCTCATATTTTGATCGGTTTTATTTAGCATATGAGTGTCTTCGGATGAATTTGGCATATCTTTGGATGTATTTAGCATATGAGTGGTTTCTGATGAATTTTAAGGGACTCAGCACTCCTCAGCATGAGTCCCACATTACTTGCCCAGCAATGAGACAAGCAGGTGTAATTATATTGGCCTTTATCATTTTCTCATAGCTGTCTCGCTGATAAGTTGTCCTTGGTGAGAACTTCTCACGCACATTCGATGACAAAACGTCATGTTTGCATGCATGTGTGCGCACACATGTGTGCAGAGACATCAGGGCTGCCCATTGGTACCACTCCCAAACCGCCTTGGAGCAAGGGGGGGTCTCAGAGCTCTTGCTGTCAGTATTAAGCTGCTGGTGGTGTTGTGGATTTCTTATACAATTCTATGCTGGCTCAGGACCCCTGTTCCCCCTTAATACTCCTCCCTCCCCCATACTTGGCTCTGTGAAGTGAGGTCCCTCAAAGCTGATCCTTGCTTCAGAGAGCTTGGTACCCAAGCTGACCCCGTTCTGCAAAACTTTGAAATAAACCACCTTCTCCAAGTGTTATTATGCTCTGTCCTCATGATAGCTGCCCCCTCTTCCCCTCTTCCCCTCTTCCCCTCTTCCCCTCTTCCCCTCTTCCCCTTCTCTCTTTCCTTTTCTTTTTTTCTTTTCCTTCCTCGAAACCCAGGCTGTGCACATGTAGAGAAGCCTAGTCATTCTGCTCTGTCAGTGGGCTCACAGTGTGCTGTTTGCCTGGCCGAAGTAGGGAAGAAGGTTTTTGTCATCTGCCAGTCAGTGGATGCAGCACAGCCTTCCACTGAACATCTGTAGGGAAGAGAGGATAATAGGGAGGGTTGTGTTCAACCAACACATGAATAGACAAGAGAAGTCAGGCTGTCTTTAAGGCAAAAGATGAATTGAAAAAAAAATTATATCTGGATGACAGTGAGAAAGTAAAAATATTTTGGTACATCTTAAGGAATGAAAAACGTCTCAGATCTGGATTCTTTCCTGTATGTCTTTGTTTAACTGTAAAATTTTGTAGAGGGGATATCTTTGGATCGATACTTGTGTTTCAAACTGTGCCTTTGACCTACTTACATGACAAGCTTGTTAATCGGTATCTAAATAGAACGTCTGGTGATCAGTAAATGATGCTGTTCCCAAGTGAACTGTACAGGAAATGTGCAGGTTATGAGCTTGGGAGACACTGGAGTGAAAGCTGAGTATGAGCTTGCTACCGTAAACAGCGATCATTGGCAACGTTTGTCATCGCTCACAGGCTGTTACATCAGCTTCCCATGCCCCGCTATTCTTCTTTTCTTACTTGGTCAGCTTTTCCCTCTAAAGGAGTACATTTTCCGGTCTTCTCGCCTCTCTTCTTTTCCTTCCCATCAGCACTGTACCTCCTATTGCATCTCCTTATACCTTTAAAACACTGCCCATGTCTCTTCTGGTCAGGAAATTCATCGTTCTCTTCCACATCATTGCTGGGGAGGCAGAGCAAAAGTATTGAGGAAGATGTGAGGAGCTGGGGTTTACTTTTTTTTGCAATGGGTTTGGGGTGGTTATTTTGTGGGCAAAGCTTCTTATTTGCTCAGAATTTATATTCACGTCAATCTGCATTTCACGAAAATAAAATCCTTGTTCCTGTTTCATTTTTAATTGGCACTTTTAATAGATCCTACTTTGTGTATTGGAAAAGAGAAACATTGTCTCTTTAGTGTTTCCTCCCACTTTTTGATGCTTTTCCTTTCACATTGTTCATTTCCAACATCTGATCAGCAAATTTGCTTACTTAAGGTTTTTTAAGATAAAAATATGATTTGGCATATGTATCAAAACATGCTATTCAACTGAATAAAGATGAGGAATACTGAGATGATTTTTTTTAAGTCCTCAAATATATCTACGCCATATTAATTTTCACAATAGTTTCATGAACTATTTGGGAGACATTTCCTATACTAAAAAGGTTTTTCAGGCTTCCCCTCTTGATTTCTTTTTTTCCTTAACCAGAAATTCATGTTCTTTAAGAGCTGTTTGCCCGGTGCCATTATCTCCCATGCATACCTTTTGCTTTAAGTATTTAATTGACGCTGGAGACTGTGCCATGTTTAAAACCAATTATATTAATTCCTGTTTTTTTCACATAATGCGGTGTGTGTCTGCTGCAGTCTACAAAGGCTTAATAACATGGCTAATACTGTATGTGGGTGAAGTGAAGATTAAGCTGGGCCAAGTATGGAAAGTGCAGACACTAAAGTGGAGAGGAAAGTCCCTTGTTCGACTAGAATGGGGTGAGAAACTTTTTTCTTTTACTGGAGGCCAGAGAGGGCTCTCAGGTACCATATCAGTGGCTCTTGCAGCAGCACACGCCAGTCTGTATCTCCTTGTTGCCCAGATCCCATAGCGTGCACACAGACCTGTGATATGAACGTGATTGGGGCTGGTGGTCTGCAGGCCCCTTCTTGCCCAGCACCTCCCATCCCACAGCACTAGGTTTCTTCATCTTGCTGAGCCCAGGGTCATCAGGGCATGTCATAGCCCCTATGTGGCATGGAGCTGCCCCAAGCTCTGTGTGGGAAGCAGGAGTCCCAGAGCATCCTTTGGGACAGAGGGGTGGAAATTGAGACTGGGCAAAAATCAATAGAAAGGATAGGGAACAGAGGTGGGACTTCACAAGGCTTCAGGCTATACCGGGAAAGTTGCCATCGGGATGGAGGTTTCCCGCATCTGTGCTTGAGAGTTGGCTTTCAAAATTAGCCTCACAAGGGAACAGTTCAGCCCCGTCCCTGTGTGATGGGAGCCGTGCATGCAGAGGTATGTTCGCTGGTGGAAAACAGCAGCTGTGTCTGTGGTAGGGGGAGAAGCTCATCGGTTTGGGGAGGGTAATGGCAGGAGAGGAAGGAAGCCCACACTGGTGTGTGTACAGGCGGTGTGTTGCAAAATGGTAGTTGTGTCATTCTGCCAGAGGGGCTGTGACCCAGAGAAGATGATTCAAAATATGACAGGAGACATTAACTTGGAGGAGCCAACGTTCCCTGTCAGGACAGCAGCCAGCCCAAGCTACATGGATGTAGCAGGGATAACTTGTTGCCTTTAGCCTCGCTCTGGAGGGTTAGGTTGGGTAAAACACAGTTTTATTAACCCAGGATTTAATTTCTAGTTTCTCCTGGAGGAGAAAATTCAGAGCTAATCTTGTTCATTTTTTTCCCGCTCTTGACACCCTAGAAAGGAAAAGTAACCAGCTGAGGTTTAAAGCGTCTTGACACCAGTCCTGATGCAATGGCAATCCAGGGCTAAAATAACAAGTTGCAAACCCTGCCTGGGAGCATGGAAGATTGTTGGAGCCATGCTGAGGAACACGAGCTGCTGCCGGTGCCCAAGCTGTGGCTTCCCAGGCGGCAGTCGCACCCTTTTTGGGCTGTGGTGTGGGCATTGCTTTTGGTGTGACTGCCTCAGCAGCAAGAAGTGCTGAGCCAGTTGCTGTCTACTTAGGTAGGGTTCCAGGCCTGTCTCCCAAGGAAATCAGAGTTGCGTAAGGGTACAAGTTGGAAGTCTTGCTGGGGCATGGGGGAAGTGGAAGTTGTAGTGGGAGAAGTGTGTGCAAGGGAAGATCCTGTGGGAGAAGAAAGGGTGGGAGCCAGGTTTCTGTTTACTGGTTGGGGAGCAGACCACCCACCCACCTGCCAATCTGATTTAACTTTCGATCTGCTCCTGGTTCCTGGTCTTTGACCTAATGTAACTTGCTGTTCTTTGTTCATATCTCCATTCTCTCCCATCCAGTATGTCCCTGTGCCATCACTAACAGCTGCTGGGAATACTGGACCAGGTCTTCAAAACTAGATCCTTCCCATTGGACTCAATTTGTTTGGGAGACTTGCATACAAATGTGTCCTGTACACACACACCTGGATTGGGTGGTGGGTGGCTGCAAAGACACTGTCTCACCAAGTTCTTTACAAGCACTCATGCGGTCATGCACACAAACTTTCCAATTATAAAAGGGAAAACCAAGGTAGTATGATAGGAGGCTCTGTCCTGGGAAGGCATGGATATGATTGATTTTTTTTTTTTAATTTTAAAGTCAGCTATCTCACATGTTTGAGGGGTGAGACCCTGTGGTAAACAGACATCTTGCTTTCCCAAAGGCCTGTTGGAGAAACAGTCAAGTGGCCAGGTCCACCAACACAGTAGAAACAACTCATCTCAGCAATGGGAGATAGCTGATGATGAACTCTCTATTTCAGTATCTGTCCTGGTTAACAGACACTGATTTAACAGTCCAAAGGTGGGAGTTAATTGGGTGATCATACAATAAGCCAGGTCACTATGATAAGAATTGTAGATTTCAAGAAAGGTATGGATTTGGTTGGTTGTTATCTGGGACAAAAGTCTAAAGGGTAAAGGATGACTGGCAATAAGATACTGTATCCAAAACACACTGCTAGAATTTCCCAATGTAGCAGCCCCCTGGAAAGCTTTGTCTGGAATGCCCTGCAGTCCCCGAAGAGGTGCTCGGTACAGACGGGAGTGCTCCCACTTCAGGTTGTGGTGCAAACTCAAGTGTGGGGAATGGCTCCTCGGCAGCAGTGGAGCAGAAGTATCTGTGTGTGAAGACAGCACGCAGGATGTCCAGTTGTGATGCAAATATGGCCTTCAGCAAGAATGGCCGGAGTCTAAACAGTCTTGTGGGCTCACTGGGTTTGTTTGTGTTTTGGGATTCCAGCATGTTGTACCTCAAGTGTTTCACATCCGCAGGAATGTGAAAAGCATTAAAATCAAGATTAGGATGATTGATATAGTGCTCTTTGCTTGCTAACCCGGTTACAAAAAGTATTCTGCTTTGTAGTGCACTCCGGATTATAAGTGAAAGTAGCCTGATGTCTGAGTCTGCTCTGAAACATATATAGCATAGCCAAATGTCCACAGTGCCCCAGAACACTGCTGATGTGTTGGCCTTTCTGCAGTCTGGGGACGTGAGGGAGTACTCGCTCTTGCCATAATAATATTAATAATTAAAAATAAGATATTTGAAATAAATCTCATGTAATTGGCGAAGTCCTCCAATTCAGCTGTGCTTTTGTTGTTTCGTACTCCTTTACACTCCAAGTACGTTCTGTTAGCTAATGCTAGTGGTTCCTTTTACTGTTACAGAGCTAGATCATGAAGAGAAATATGTGCCGTGTCCAGCTTTTCCTGTTTGGGGAGTAATTTTTTCCATGACGTCTAATCTTTTTCTTTTGCTGAACTGTCAGTAAAGCCAGACCACTTTGGCTTGGCATTTAGCCCATATCCACCTACATATTTTTCTTAACAGCAAACAAACTAATTAAATGCCTTTATCTTATAAGGCATTCCTTTCTCTCAGGTAGTTACTGATTAAAAAAATAAATAAAACTTCTCGCTATTTTGAGAAAACAAGAGATGAGTCAGTGTGTTCACAGCCTGGTCTGTTATTAAATAAGAAGCCAGGATCAAAAAATGAGCAGGGCGGAAAAAAATGTTAGTGGCATTGTATTATGTTTGTGGCCAGTGAAAAGAGTCTCTTCTCACTCCAGTGAGCATTTCCAATATCTATTAAAATTCATGAGCATTATATTTGCACATGAAGCTGGACAGGGGTACACAAATGATGCAGAGGTGCCTCTCATGTGAAAGATTACTGCAATAAAATGTTAATTTATAAACCATAGTTCGTATTGCTTCATATTAGGCATGTGCTTCAATAGCCTTTCCAATAACGCTAACCTGAAGCAGAAAGGCAATTATTCAGAGTCAGCTGATGTTCCCTAAATCTAATAGACAACAATAGCCCTACTAATTGACGTTTTGTCTTCTTTTTAACTTAAATTGTAGACCTATAAAATGAATTATTTGGAAATGGAAATATTCAGAGATATTTTCTAGGCCAACACCTGCTATTGGGGCAGTAGGGGGAATAACTGCATGTGTATTCTGGAAGCCCTATCTCCCAGGCCATTTCCCTGATGATTTGTGTGTGTTCCCTTTATACAATGCAGTCTTGTCTAGTGGGTATCAGGATACATGTGGGCTGCAGAATAGCATGGGGTAAAAAGGGAGCAGGAGCAAGGGGCAAAAAGCCTGACTGGGTGGAGCCATGGGGGTCGTGGTGGGGCTTACGCCTCGGTGGCTCCACGTGCTGGGGCTGAGGAGCAAAGGTGCTGCCAGGTAGCCTGGTGAAGGCAGGTGGCTCTGCGGGTGCCAACCTGGACTAAACCCCGTGGGCCTCCTGGGCCTGAGCAAAAAGGTTTTTCATTCAATGCTGCCATCTGAGCGCTGACCACAGCTCCCTGGTCCACCCAAGGCACCAGCCAGGCACTGAGTGCTGGATGCATCAGTAAGTTCCTGCCAGAGTGGCATCCACAGCTCTAAACTTAAGAGCAAACAACAATAAAGAGGTCTTTCGTCCCTGTTTTCTCCTTCCCTAATATATTAAGCCCAGTTCTGGGCTTGCTCATGTTTGCCTGGAGAACAATTTATGCCCCAAGACAAACCGGGAGACGCTTACTGCTCTTACAAGCAGCCCTCATTCTACCTTGGGAGGTGTTGCAAAATGTGTAAATCAGGTTAGCTCTGCAAACCTTGGTTTTCTTAATCAGGACTTCAACTCCAGCCTTTGAAGCAGGCTTTACTCACAACAGACCTATTAAGTTATTTGCTTCTGCTATTGTATATCCAGGAGATCCACACATGCCCCACAGTTACATAGAAGCCATCCAGACTGACACCAATATTTATGCAAATCTACAGGATTTATCATTTGGCGTAGAGTTTGGGCCAAAGTGCCAACCCTACATTTAAAAATTGCTGTGCCACGGAGTAGCATCCCAGCAAACTCTCTCTGCCCCAGAAAAAAAGCAGGAGCTGTTGGCTTCCAGTGGCACCATCTCTAATCCTAGCCTCCAAGCGATGAATGATTCAGAAGCAGACTGAGATCTTCCATGCATTGTTTTGATCCCTAATCCTGCCCAATCCTCTTCCTTTGATATGTAATAGAGGGCTGCTGGCAGCTGTGGTGAGTGGTTGCTGTTTGCCAAAGGGTGATTAGGAGACACCAAATGCTGGAGCTGCTGAGGTATGTTAGCGTTGGGCAGGGTAGAGTCAACCTGGCCTGGAAAAGGAGATTTGCTGCTGGAGCTGGGAAGGTCCCACAGGTGGAGCTGACAGTGAGTTTGGCCAAATAGTGCTCACTGAGGCAGTGAGAAGGGCTAAATAACCCTGGCAGCATGACACTAGCTCTCATCCTGCCTTCCCACTGGGCAAATTACAGCAGGAAAACAGGCTTTTCCAACCCAAGCAATAAGTGTGTGCCCGTAGACATACGTGTAGTAGTCCCTGCTTTGTCTCAAAATAGTCCAAATGTCATTTTCCCCTTTTAATTACAGCCGTCCTCCTGTTTATCTGAGCTTTGCAAATCATTTGGGCTTCTCAAACCCTGCTGTTCCTAAGCCTAGCCCTCACCTTAGCACAGGACCTCTGAGAGCTCATCCTTAGGAAAAACAATTAAGCCCTTGACACTGCACAGGCTCTCATGGCAGGCCTTCAGATTTATGTCATGGTAAAACAAGAAACTCCTCATCTCCTGTTGAACGAAGCCCTAGCCCTGCCCTAAGCTTTCTGGGGCGTTTCCATTGCCTTTGGGCTTTGATTAGCACTGGTGCCACGTGGGTGGGGGTTTGTGGCTTCTGTGTCTGAGGGACCACGTGGAAAGGTCTAAAGAGCTGCATGGGTCAATATGTGCATGTACCTGCAAGGCTAAACAAGCAAAAGTGAGGGTGGCATCTTGAGGGAAAACATGGATCTTTGATTTGTTCAGGTGTGTTTTAGAAAAACACAGCAGAACGCATGATGGTTAGGGTTTGGCTTAGCATGGGCTGAAGATCTCTTGGGCTTTGTGTTCTGTTCTGCTGGGTCCTGCTACACATTTAAAAGTAGGGTGGCTACTTTGTGGGTGAAAGAGTCCTCATTCGTTTTGTATCATCTCAGGGTCTGTAAGCAAGGATATCAAGCCTATCATTAGGGCTCAAACTGGCTCACAAAGAACTGTAATTTTTGTTTGGTCCTTGTAGTCCTGTAAAACCTAAGAGTTAACATCACAAGGAGAAAAGGGGTCGTAATTCATGTAGGTTCAGTTCAAAATCACTGAAATAAAGTGTTAATAGCAGAAGCTGAAGCATCTGCTGAGCCTGTCTGGATAAGATAAGGGTTGCATTATATGGAGGCAAATTGGCTTTGATTTGCTCAGAAGTGGGATGAGATTTTTCTGTGGGGCTAAAATGAGCCAGTGCATCCTGGTGGGAATCCAGTGTTGATTATTCTGGGACAGATTCAACTCGTTGAACAAGGATTATGGTTTGCACCTAGTGTACAGGGAACCACAGCGTAAAAGTGGACAGGGTTGTGGCCAAGGCTTAAGACGTGTGTTAGGTCTCAGAAAAGCACAAGTTACCCTCATTGTGAAGAGAAGCAATGACGAGCTTGGCTGATAACTGCATGTGATTGTGTGAATCAACACAGGCTCGTTGCAAGAAGCAACCAGACGCCACAAATGCTATTGCAAAAGGGCATATTTATTTTAGTTACCTTGCTAGCAGGGGACCTCCAAAACAGCACCTAAGCTCCCAGGCAGAGGTGGCACAAGTGGGGACGCAGGCACTGCAGAATTCAGCCCTGGTAGAAGATCACTGGGCTTGCTGCGTTCGCCTGTATTTCAAGGCTTCAAGCAGGCACAGCCTTGCGCTCTTTCTCACAACAAAGCAGGAATCTCAGGCACAATAATAAGGTGCCTTAGAGTTTCTCACAGGCCTATGTTATTTAGCACAGAGGTTCTACTTGTCAAGCACACAAGGTCAGTAAAACAATTAGTGTGATGTATGTGCTTTTTCTACACCACAGCTGCAGTTGCTTGAGCGTATTTTCAATAAGCCTCCTTGCCATTCTTGTGCAATTCCCATACAGTGAGGCTGGTGCCAGGAGTGCTGAACGGAATATCTTTGTTTAGGGAAAATGGAAATGGTTGAGTCTTACTAGGAAGACTGGTAGTTACTTGTCTCTACTACCACCATTGGCCTGCAATCACCTTCTAGGCAATGTTGCTCAGTTTATTTCTTTGGATCCTGTGGTTCTTAACCCTGACTCTGGCCTTCCTAGAATAGCCCAATGCAAAGCACATGCTGATAATCCCTGCTGGCACCCTCCCTCATCCTCCATTTTTAGGCTGTGTTCCAAACCTCCTCAGACCCACCTATACCAAATGATTATCCAACCTACCCCTCCATCTGTGAGCTTCCCTACAGCTAGGAATCCTCAGCCAACTTCAGAATTATCTACAGCCCTTCAGAAACTTGCCTCCATGCCCATGTACCCCAGGCCATCTTCTGTCAAGGCAGCTCTAAGCCCCAGCCCTAACACAGGAGACCACTTCTGTGAAGCACTGCTAGCTCAAGGATTGATGACCCAATTACCCCCTGGAGACAGCAGCACTTACTGTAGGTCTTTAGTCCTTGCTTTTAACACAGTGGTAGACCCAGCTCTTTAGTTCCTTCTGTCCTTGTTCATCAGCATAACCTTAGCATTAGCCCATTAGCCTGGTCAGCTCAACCCAAACCATTAGACAGTTAGCTTTGTCTGCAATCCCTTGGCTCTGCTAATGCCACCATCCTCTTCCTTGCTCAAGAGACTCTACAATGCACAGTCATGAGCCCAATTCTCTGGCTGCTAGACCAAAACCCTCTCATAACTCCAGTGATACCTTGAGGCATGTCACAGGAGCTTCTTATCGCTGGTGCTTCCTGTGGCTGTTCTAAAAACAAAGTGTAGGCAGCCTTGGTGGGATTTGACTCTCCTTCCTTTGGCCAGTCCAGTTCCCTGGGGCTCACCTGGGTAGTTTGTTCACCCTCTCTGGTCAGTGCAGGGCATTCAGCTCACCCAGAGACACAGCTTGGTGTCTGAGGAAGGTGGGACGAATAAATGCACTGGGTTTTCCTCTTTTTCTCTTCACTGACTGCTGAGAGAGCTTTTGCACACTTGAAGCTTAAAGTTGTGTGTGCTGCATTCCACCTGGCTTTGAAAATTTGTATTTAATGAATAACCTAAAGAACTGTAATCGAGTGTTGCCGACTAGCCCTATTCCCCCTGTTTTATTAGTCTCCACCTTGGTCCTGCATTTCTAGCACTTGCAGATGTGTTCTTTTGGTTCCTTGTTGGGCTCTCAATAATTAATTAGCAAGCATGTTACTCGCTGTGGTCTGTGCACAGTGTCCTGCGTGGTGATGTGTGCGAGGGGAGCCCGCGCTGCAGGGGCTGCCTGGTCCTGCTGCAGAAGGCCTGGAAGCACAAGTCCTCGTTGTTGCTTAGACACTTGGTGCCATGGATTTTGGCTTCGAGGAACTGGGATGCTGTGCTTAGGCAGTTGGCTGAACCCTTCCTGGGGCCATTTGCCACTTCGGAAAAAACCTCTGAGACCGTGCATCCGTGTCCATCCAGCACGTGTTGAGCAGGAAGAGATGGTGAGAGGAAATGATGGGGAGATGCAGCAGTTTGAGGAAAACAAACCAAACCCACAAACTCCTTTTTGTTAGGGGCTGTCAGCTCTCCACCAGGTGTTTTTCTGATTTCAGCTGCAGTGCTGTTGCCTGATAGCAGTTTGATATCACGGTGCCATCTTGGGTGGGGTCTTTGCAGAGAACAACTTTGTTACAAGAACATTAAAGCTGTAATAGCTGGCTCAAACAATGCAAGTAAAGGGAAATAAAAGAGAAGGATAAGAAAGTAATTGTCATAATTAGGCAGGAGGGGAAAACTGAATAGGCTGTGTTGGGGGGGATCAGAGGCAGCAAAGCGCTGCTGGGCTACCTGCTGCAGGTGTTGAGCTGTAATGGCAAAGACTCAAAAAAAAATAAAGAGGTGTGTAATTAATACCCTATGAATAATGCAAATAGGTGCCCTCACAGGTAGTTGAATAACTGATTTTGTTCCAGGGATGCTGGATAATTCCACAATGGGCTTCTCTTTCACAGTTGCCTTCTTGATTTTTTTTTTTTTTCCTCCTCCATGTGTCTGTTTCAGGAGTTGTTGACTTTTCATTGAATCGGTAAGTTTCCCATGTCTCACCCCATTTAAACTGCTGCTAGAGTGAGATGCTTAATAACCTAGTCCAGCTACAGCAGGAGGAAGTGAAGGAAGGATCTCTGGGTACCTTCATCATAGGTAGCAGAACAGAAAACAATGTCCGTGCAGAGGAGGGAAAATACCTGCAGTGACTGGGCTGAGTTACAGGTAGGCTGAGTTTAAAGAGTTTGTTGCCAGCTGTAGTCCTGCAAAATGCTAGAACAGCTTCTCCAGAGGAGCAGACACCTGCTGCCTCCAGCCCCCAGAGCTCCCAGCTACAGTCCTGGCAGATACAGAGGGGAGGCAAAACCTGCACCAGGGGCTGAAATACCCCTTGTGTTCATTCCTTCCCTACCCGCCATGAGTCGCTGAGGCTTCACCTGTCAGCTCTGGATGCATCCAGTCACTGACAGCTCGAAGGGCAGGACCCAGAAGAGGAGCAGCAGATGAAGACAGCAGGCTTAAGCACCCTTCCAGAGGCAGCTGGCACACCTAAGGGAAAGAAAGGCAGGCTGGGCCACTGACGTGTGTGGTGGCTGTAGGCACACCTATGCACCCAGGAGGTACAGCTGGGTCACCCTGCGGTGACAGCACCCCCTGGCACCTGCTTCTTTCAGGGACAAGCAAATGTAGGCGTCTGGGAATTGGTCGCAGTCAAGAACGAGGTAAAAGTAAGACGGGACAGATATGTTCACAGCTTAATGGCCTTTTTAAGACAAGGGAACAGCATCTAATGTAATCTGGGCACAAAGTAGGCTCTATTTTGGAGCAGGCATTCCTTGGAGAGATTCATAACTTCTTATTTGCATATATGTTAGAAAAATATCTCAGCTGGTTGTATTTCCAGTGAGGAACAAGGACAGCTTTCTGGCCCATGTCCTTTTAATGACTTGAATGAAGGATGGGATGTCAAATAGGACTAAATGTAATCTGTAGTTAAAGGATTATTTCTTGGCTCCTCAACAATTACGTATTCAGTGGAAACCTGGTGATCTTAAGTATGTCACAATATAATATTAATAACCTCATTACATGTCAGCCGTGTCACAACTCAGATCTGCAGCCAAATTCTGCTGACGATAGACACGTTCATCTTGACATCTTAACCTCACTGCTGTCGGCCAAATGCCTTTTGGGCAAAGTAGGAGGATTGGGTTGGTTGTTCAGGAAGGTCATTAAGGAGTTAAAAGCAGTGGAGACAGGCAAACCCAAAAACTGAGGCTGGCCCTGGGCTTCTGGCAGGTTTCTCTAGCAGCAGCAATGACTTTACCTCCTCTGGCTCGCCCATCTCCCATCCTCTTGTGAGGAGCAGCAGAACCGCCCCCAAAGACCCAACATCTTTCAAGAGCTGGCCTGTGCCTCTCCCAAAACAGGCCTCTCCAGAAATTAAACTTTCCATGGAGCCGCGGTGCTGGGGCTCGCTCCCCCTGTGGGCAGCCCTGCTAGGGGCAGCGCCCTGCTGCGGCCTTGCCCAGGACCACATCTTCTCCCTGGCTGGGTCTGCTCCTGTCACTCGCTATTGGCAGAGGAGCTTTGGTATCTGATGGAGGAAGATAATTAAAGCTGTTTGGGAGACCTCTGAGGAAGCAATAATCCTCTGGCATGTCGATGGGGAGCAGCTGCTGCTCACTGCATGGCTAGAGAGGAGCAGACAGGACTAAGCATGGAGCCCCTGGCACACGCCAGGCATTGGGAGGTGGCAAATGGACATTTTTAGGTGAGATAAATAAATCCAGCTTTGCTGGGTGGTGTAGTTTACTCGGCTGGAAATTTTTGCCCCTTCCATCTTAGTTTCCAGTGAAGCTTTTTAGTCTGGAACATAGAGCAAACCTGGAGAAAATAAACAGAGCTTGAGAAAACAGCAGGAGGGCAGCAGGAGGCTGGATATGTTGCTGCTTGTAAAAGCAGTCTAGCACTGCGACTGACCACTGACTCTGTGTGTGTTTGTGCATAAGTGTGCAATGTATGTAAGAAATGCTTCGTAAATACCTTCTCTATGGGCCCAAGAATTTCCTTTAGTGTAAACCTGAAGCTGCCGCTGCATCAGTAGAGACGGTTATTAAAAAGTGTGTTGAAGAAGGCAGCTGGGGGAATGGGGACAGGAATAGGAATAAACCACTGCAAATATAAAAAGTCAAAAGAAGTTACTCCGAGCTCCTCTGGTTTTTGGTGATGTGGGAGCAGCAACAGCAGCAGCTGCATGTACCATTTTGGATCCAATTCCTTGCTGCTGGGTTTGTTAGGATGGGATGGGGTTGGAACTGTTGTCAGTAAGTGGTATCATAGAGGAAACTGTAAGAGTTTGTATCCTGTATCTCATGTGACTGCGAAAGAGAAGGTAAAGACGAGTTACTTTGCCGCAACAGGAGGTAGAAGCAGAAGCAAAAGGTAGCATGTCTTTAGACTGATCAAATAAATGCTCTCAAGGGTTTTCATGTATATACACATATATGTCTGTGTATATATATATAAAAGTATTAAATATATATATAAGTATTAAAAAATGTTAACTGTTCAGAACAGGGTAGGATTCTGACAGTATTTAAATATTTATTATGGGTATTGTGGACACTATGGTAAGTGACTGAGATGTGGAAGACGTTTTCCCTATGAGCATTTTATTTCCTAACTGCTTAGAGCAGGATTATGTTTTGATTCTTCCTTAGGCTTTTAGCATGGGAAAATCTGAGGCAAAACGCTCAATTTAGGGAATGCTGGTCTGATCCAGCTTCTGTTTACTGGGTTGGGAATGCCTGAACAGGAACAACTGTACCAGTGTTTGTGGTTCTGCAACGGAATGTTTATTCCTCTTTCTTTTGCAGCCAGGATTTGATTTCTGACAGCAGCTGTATCTCTCGGCAGTGCTGTCATGTGTCTGACTCCATCCTTCGGCAGCCTCCAGGGATACACCCTGAGGCTACTTTTAGCCTCATGGATGCTCTGATACACCACAGGGAGCTGGGATGGAGTAGCTTAAGGGGAGAGCTGCAAACTGCTGTGGTACGGAGTGTTTGGTAGGATTATGTTAGTAAAGCACTGCACGAGTGGCAGTGTGTTACTGCCGTCACCTCTCTGATTTTTGTAATACGTTTCTGGAAGCAAAGAGCCACAGCCCTGTGTGTCTGTGGCTTGGGCTGGGTTGAGTTTGGTGGATGTAGTGAGCTGAGTGCTCCCTGCCTTGAAAAGTGGCTAATTTTCCCCATAGCACTAAGAAAAAAATATTGCATTTGTGAATGTGTGTGTGCAGACTCATGCCCATGTGTGCGCAGGCACGTGTGCGCCTGTAAGCCTGCGTGTGCCTGTGTCGGCAGGTACACATGCACGGGCACCCGACCGTCCCTGTGATCGCAGTGAAGAAAGAGCCACATTAAAAAGCCGAAATAGCTTGAGATCCCATCCTTATTGCCTCGGGTATCTTACCTCACCCAGCCTCGCCCTGTCCCGTGTCCTTGTTAATTGCTCGCAAACAGCAGCAGGGACGCAGCGGCAGCCGGGGTTGCTGCGTGCTCACCATGGGGCCGATCAGCGAGTCAGGCCCTTCTGCGGGAAGCCATACCGCCTTGTTGTGACAGCCTGTGGCACCATCTGCTTCAGAGCAGCCAAGCAAAGGATGGAGGGAGAGGGGCTGAGCGAGCACCCTGCCCCAGAGCTCACAGAGGGCACAAACTGGTGGCACACACAAGGGCCCCTCGTGGCACACCTCAGAGCACAGTTCTGAGAATTTTACACAGAAACAAACCAACTTTAAGCCCTGCGGGGCGTTTTCTGGGCGCCTCAGGGCGTGCACAGGGCTGTTGGCTGGAGGGAGGCAGCAGGGTGCTGCAGTGCAGCCCCCAGCCTGGCAGCTCCACAGGGCAGGAGGGAGCAGAGGAGGCGACATCTGAAGGAGCAGTCTTAGCTGTCTGCAGGTGTCAAGCACAACACCGGCCAAGTCCCTTACGTCGGGGTCCTTCTGGTTTTAGTGGGAGTCAGATGTGTAAAATCCCTTGGAAATGGGATGCCGCCATTAAGAGAATGACAGCCTCCCCCTGGCCTTTTTCAACCTGGAGAGACTCAGTCAGGGGGCTGACACAGCCCTGCCACCCCAAAACAGTATGGAACAAAATGGTCCTTCTCTGAGGGTGAGCTTGGCTAGCTGTGCCGCTGCCATGGAGCTGCTCACTCTGCCCGATGCTGCCTTTCAGCTGCCAGCATGCATTCCGACAGGGGAGAATGGGATGCCCTCCCTTCAGGTACCTGTCTCCATCAGCAGGGAGAAGCTGGTATGCTCCGCTGTATTTCTTGGCCTTTTAGTTTATTTTTTCTTTTAATTCATCCAGGAAGGAGGCAACTAATTGGCAGTTGAGGGAAGCTCAGAAGAGGGAAGGAGAGGATTAAGGAGGCTTCATCTTCCCCACTGGCGCAGGCTGGTTATGAGCCGTGATGACTACCCAGCCATTTTGGTTCTCTGGGTGCACTGCCAGCACAGCTAATTACTGCTGCCTTTACCATTAGGCTTTACCCCAGCTTAAGGCTGGAGCAGCTGTTCTGGGTAACTAATGGGGAGAAACAAATGGAGAAAGTCCAGGAGCGTCTGCAACACTGCCTCCCTGCCAAAAAGTCATCTGGAAAACCTCTCGTCTGGGCAGGATCATCCCACGATGGAAAGGCAGGCGGCGGGGAGCCGGAGCCACCTGTAGCACCGTGCATGCCGGCACTTGCCGGTTTGCTCGCCACCCAGGGCAAAGGGCTGTGGCAGAGCTGCCTAGTGCTGGCAGGCCTGCGAGGAGGAAGGAGAAAGGGTGCTTTGCCAAAAGCATGTCTGGGGCTGTGTCTTTGGCACTGCCATGGCCCCTGGAAGGGGATGCTGGGAGCAGTTCTGTACTTCTCTCTTTGCATGAAGCCAGCAGAGCCAAGGATGAGAAGTGAGTCCCTCAGTTTCCAACTCTGCAAAGCTTTTTGCTTTAGAGATGTTGCAGAGATGGGACCTTTCAGCAGAGAAAACAGTGCCCCAGTGAAAGGGAGGGCAATGCCACTGCAGGTTGTAGTTGTGGCAATGGGCTTGCCTGAATGTGCACCGGTTTGCCTCGTTTGCCACACTAAAGCAAACTTCTGAGAAATGTGACAGGACCCCAAAGGGTGAGGGGTGAACACGGGTGGTCTTGTGAGCGGTTTGACTTAGAGAGCAATGGAGCAGTACTACCTTTCTTTAATAAGCTACCATCCAAATCTGGGTTTAGGTCAAGTGGATACAAAAACCCATGGCTTATTGTCTGCAGTCAGTGGCCCTTTGCTTTTCTGCTCTCTCATGCCACAGTTACTACTGCCATGCTGTGCAGCTTCCTCCTCCTCCTCTTCTTCCCTACTGCTGCCCATGGGAGAATTCAGTTGGGGCATAAGCTTGTACGTCCTTGTGTGGAAAAACAAGGAGCTTCAACACGGGGAGAAAGCCTGGTACCTCCCACCTGTTCTGATGGTACCATACAAGTTGTACCCCGGCTGCACTGGACAGAGAGATGCTGCTGTCCTCAGGAATTGGGACCAAGTAGAAAGATACTGGGGAATAAAGGCATTTCTGCTTTGGGAAGCTGGTCGTCAGGCTAAGTTAATCTTAAGGCATCTGGCATCTTCTTCAAGCTGGGATGGACTAGTCAGCTGATTAGATTTTTTTTTTTTTTTTTTTTCCTCAAAGGAAGATGTTGGAGATGTTTGTGAGCCCCTGAGACTGACAGAGGAACTTCAGGTTAGGCTGAACTCAGCCTTTACATTCACCACATACAAACTTCTAGACTTTGATTTTGCAAATGTTTAAGTGCACATTTGCTTTTGGATATAGCTACTGTGATCAATGTTCCCAGTGTTGATTATAACTGTGGCCTGCTTAACCTCCTACGATGCCCTTAGCTAAGCATCTTTGCAAAGAGCAAGATGGTGCTGGGAAAAAGCCAGCCTCACCAGGGGTTTTAAAACACATGGCAAACATCAGTAAAGGTAGCACAGGATTTGGCATGTTTCACTTGTTAGTGGACCAAGAAAAGAAATCTCAAATAGATAAAAAGGAAATGTACTGGACGCAGTCCATGTTGAGGCAAGGTCAGAGTATGAACTCACGTGAAAACTGGCTCTGCCAGGATTTATTTCCTCTGATCCAATCAGGCAGTGGAGGCTGAGGGGGGACTCATCAGGCAAATTTGTCTCTCATGCATGTTGTGAGTCTGTAGCCTGTGGGCCCTTATCCCTGCTGCGGCCAAGGGTTACTCTTTGCCTTTGGGGCAGAGCCTGCCCCAGGGAGCAGCACCTGCAAATGGGCCCTTCCGTGCTCTTCCTTGGAAGAGCACGGAGCATCTTTTCCCTTGTCATTGCCACAGCTGTAGTATGTATTTTGTGCTTCTGCATGTTTCTTCTCAAGCCTCTCAAGGCCAGGTGTTTCTGTGCAGATCACAAATTGCTCCTTCATCAGCTTTCAAATGCTACTTGCTCTGTGTAACTGCAGAGAAAAGCCTGAAAGCTCCTCCCGCACCTTTTCAGAAGCACAAATCAAACAAGATGGCAGCAGTGGTGATTTTAAACCCCGTTTTTTTGCTCCAGTGCCTGCCGCGTGGTTCTCTACAAGCTCAGGACTTCACTGGTGCGGGAGTGAGGGCTTCCCAGCCTGAGCTGGGCATCGTGCCTGCCTACCCGCTGGCACAGCCTCCCCACGCCACTCCCAGCCTGCCCCACCACACGCTGCCCTGGCCCCACGTCTCGCTGCCAGCAGCCCGTGGTGCTCAGCTGCTGAGCGACCGCAGCAGCCCGGCGTGTTGGGATCTGCCTGCTGCCACCTCCCCTGTTGAAAGGGCTCCCTGTGCTGTTAGGCTGCTCTAGTTGATCAGCACTCGTTTTGGTTGTGAACCTCTCCTGGGCTCGGGTGGTTGATAGCAGAGGCAGTGTTTGGTGTTTTGCCACACACAGTTAAAGTGCATCCCAAAAGCAGGGAGAAGGAGCAGAGTGTCGTGCATGGTCCATCCCTCCATATTACCAAACCGGTGTTGCAAAAGCAGTTGAAGGCTTCATGCAGAGGCCTGGTGCACATGAGGGTGGTTTTGGCCAAAGAACAGGACAGGCTAAGCATGGCTCATATCGTCTCAAACTCCTGGCCTCAGGAGTTGTGTGTATAGAAGCCCAGCACTTTTTCTTCCTTGCTTATGTGAGTCTCCTTCAAAGAAAAAGATCAGCATCAACTCTGCTTGAAGGAAGTTTCAGACGGGAAGAGAACAGAGTGGACACCCCATCCCCAAGGCACAGGGGTGACGGGATCTGATCAGCATCTGGGCTTAGGGGCAGCTGGGGAGGTAACACAGGTTTGCACCCTAGCAGCAGTGCACCAAGGCACACAAAGGTCTTGTCTAGGTTTTTAGGGCCACCTGCAAGCTGGTCTGCACCTTATGCTACCTAGCTGGGGTAAAAGGAGCATAGACGACAGCAAATATCTCCCCCCGCCAGACCTCTCTGCTAAAGGAGACCTTGTGGAGCAGCTCCCACGTGGCTCCTTTTTCTTGCAACCCTGTTATGCAGAGCCAAGGTGGTGCAACCGAGGAGGCAGGAATGAAAGGGCTGAGGTTTGCCTCCAGGCCTCTTTGCAATCACCCAGCAATTCTCTCCCCTCACTGGCACCGCCGAGCGTGTTTGAACCGCAGGCTTGTCGAGTCTTCTCAAGGCCTGTAGAAACACGGCGCTGCAGAACCTCGTCCTAAGTAGCAGGTAAATAAAGCTACTGAGTGCTGGGAACAAGCTGTTGCTAAGAACGGTAATGAATGCATCAGGAGCTGCGCTATCGCCCAGAGGCAGAGGTTGGGATGGAGGAGCGAGGAATGGGGATGGTGTGAGGCACCTTCCCCACTGCTGGGGCTCCTGCACAGGGAGCTGGCACCAGTGGGTGCTGGCAGAAATCCAGGCTGCACCACCGCAGGCATACAGGCAGAGGCTGGGTTGAAAAAAAAAATTTTAAAAAATCATGTCTAGATATGAAAAGGTGAAGCTTATGGTCACTAACACCATTTCATTGTATCTTTTTTTCCCCTATGTTTTTTATTCCTTGAGCTGAAATAGCCGCCTGGGGCCATGGTCAGGAGCCCTAAGGAAGCAGGCAAGCACGGTGTAGCAGAAACCCTGCAGGCAACCTCTACCTGATTTTGAAGGCGAGCAAGAGGAGCTTATGCTCACCTTGCAGCCCTTTGTCCTTCCAGGGAGCAGCTGGGCAGTGTGGGGGACCTGGAGCAAGGCTCAGCTCCATGGAGCCCTCCGTGCATTCACACCACCTCTCAAAACTGCTTCCTGAGCATGTGGCGGGGTTTTGTGCGTGGTTTGGGCGTTTGCGTGAGGGCTGGGGCTGGCAGGTGAGTGGGCAGAGCCTGTGGCTTAGGCGCTGGTTCACACCGGTTGCCTTGGCTTGCTCCAGGGCATGCCTGAAGTTGAGGGAGGAGGGAAGGTGACAGAAAGTGGTGTGGGGAACAGGTTTCCTTTCAGGCTTGGGACAGCTGAATTCAACCTGCCAACTCAGCTAGGGAAAAGATGTCAAATGATAGCAAGTCTGGGGATTTCTTTTTTCTTTTGATAGAGGTTTGGTGGGGGGGGGTTGTAGCTAAGTAGCAACAACGCCTGATATTGCCATTGATCATTCTGTGTATTTTGGGGGGTATTTTTTTAAAGAACATGGCTAAGATTGGAAAGAGCTAGAGAAATGCCTGTAAGCTTCAGGTCAGCAACCCAGACAGGCATTCAGCTAAGTCAGAGGAGTACACACATGACCAGGAAAGTCACCTGCAGGAGATCTTTACAAAACAACAATTCATAATTGTTGCATTAGTGCTAATTTAGGATCCCCCATTCACTCCTCCTGCCCCAAGGAAGGCTGGTTCATAGGGAGACATACCCACTCCAATACTGGTAGCATGTCATTGTAATCCCTTCACTTTTTTTTCCAGTGTCAGCTATGTTGCCTTCTATATAATGCATAACTGGTGCTTGTTATTGTGAAAGATGGCATGGAAAATAAAGACTCATGAGTGTGGCCTCATGTTTAATTAGAAGCTAATGTGCTATTATTATTAGGCACTGAAGGAATGTACTGGTGAAGCAGTGTTTGAGCTGTTTTAAAAGCATTTTATAAGTGTACTTTCACCTTGCCTAGCTGGCATGCACCAGCTTTATTAGGAGGCAGGAGACTGCTGTTACCTGACCTTACAGCTCTTTCGCAGTTCAGGCAAATACCACTGGAATTAAAGTATCTCAAATCTCACTGTTTGGAGGACTTTGAAATAGAAGGGTATGGTGTGGGCTTGGCCAAGTGTTTAATCACAGTGGCACAGAACTTGAGAGACTAAGTGGTCTGTGGTTGAATTTGCTATAAAGAGAGACTGATTAAGTAGAGCTTAATGAAACATGACAACCTTATTGGTCTCAGAAGAAGTTGAAGGAAGCAGTAAGAAAATTACAGTTTTGTTTACTTAATGAGAAGTTTCACTGTCAGCACCTTTAGGAAGTCTGCTGTGACTGCCATGCTCTGGTAAGAGGTACATTGCTTGGTAACCTCCATATATTGGCATGAATGTGGCTTCACCATCTATCCTTTAACACAGTTTCATTAGGCAGTCAGTGAACTGTCTTGAAATTCAGAAAATTGAACTAGGGGAGCTGCACACAGGTACATAGAGGTACCTACTTGGAGCCAGGAACAGCATGGAACAGCAGCAGGTTCACTGCCCCATCTGCAAGCACCCATCCTCCTTTGGTTATCACTCTCAGCCACTACCCTCTCCAATAACAGAAATGGTCTTTTATGAAAGTATTAACTTTCCTGGGGCTAGATTCTCACAGAAACACCTTGAATCCTCAGATCAGAAGAAAACTAAACTCCCTGAACAGCTACAGCATAAGCCATCCCACTTGTACATCAATGTGTTTTGCACATAAAGGCTAGGTTACGTGGGGTTTTATTCTGTACACTTATTCTGTATATAACATCTCCAATTAATTCAAGCTTCTTACCTTCTGTATAAAAGCTAAGGGGAATGTAAAACTGAAGACAGCCTTACCTGTCAACAGTTTAGGCTTCAACATTATTAAACACATCACAGTTGTGTGCTGATTCTGGTCAACGGGTTTTCAGTTGCTTTCACAACGACAAAATACAGACAAATATGCAACACAATCTTTTATTAATAACAGATCACATTTGAACTTTGAAAAGAGTGAAATTAAAAGGTGTATTAAAACATACCCACTCTAAGCAATCTATTTTCTTCAGTAGAAAAAGTATACAACAGGTAGAAATACTATATACACAGTATATCAGTCTAGTCATCAGCCCCTCCAAACATTGTTTTGCAAATTGGTATAACGGTGTTAGAACATACCATCCAGTTACAGTCCAGTATGAATTTTAGCTTTTGACTTTCGCATTTAAGACAAAACACTGAGCACCTAGTTCAGATTACTGGTCTCAGCATACATACAAGGTAGTACTGTATATGAAAATACAAGTGTTAAGCTTTTACTTCTGCTTATGTATTTTTGGGATCCTGCCTTGTTAATAAATCTGCCTTATCAATTTTGAGTACATGGAAATCTGTAATCAATGTCTCCATTAAACCGCGTACCTTCTGACACTGAAATGTGATTATCTATATCTTGAAGAGCCATTTCCTTGCACTAATTTCAAGCAGATTTGTGTTGTGTTTTACACTGGGGGCTTTCAGCCCAAAGTATAGATCACTGCAACAAACCAGGAATCTATGTCTTTTTTTTTTTTTT
>VWYH01004897.1:46865-141506 GCA_013399365.1 Pampusana beccarii | reverse complement strand
GGAGGAAAATAAAAAAGCAGAATGTTAGTTATTAAATTAGTTTGGCACATCAAAAAAAAAAAAGCAGGGGGGGAAAACCCACAAGCTGCATCCTTCTCTTACAACATCCTTGGGAAGGGAATGCCAATATACAGCCAGGGCAGGCACATGCAGAGTGGCTGATCAGACCACAGCATGGCAGACTCCAGCTCTCAGCCTTACGTCTGGCCTTAGTCCATGTGCGCTCTCCCTCGCACATTCAAACATAAGCTGTTTCTGCTGGTTGCACCTCAGTCCATCAGCTGACACCGCTGATGAGCAGGGTCACTGCACAACTAGAGTAGGCCTTCATAAGCCAAGCTCCAGCGGCCTTCTCACACCAGCTAGCAAGGTAGCAAGTTCTGTACCTTTTGCTTAAGTCTCACTTAACAACACAGCAGCCGAGCTCTTACTGCTCTGCTGAGCGAGCTGTAGCAGGGTCTGACCTGTGGGCCTTTGCACGTCAGCGTGCGCCCCATGCTTCAGAAGAACCTCAACTGTTTTTGTGTGCCCTCCTCGTGCAGCCAGATGAAGAGCTGTCAACCCTTCGCTGTCAGAAGCATTGATATTTTCTGAACTGACGAGTTCTTCTACTACTTCAGAGTGCCCGTTTTCTGCAGCAAGATGTAATGCTGTCCTATTTAAAGGGCCTCTGGCTAGAACATTGGCGCTTTCATCTATCAGCAACTTTGTGGTTGCTAAATGGCCGCTGCGAGATGCCAAGTGCAGAGCGGTGTATCCTTCTGCTGTTGCTGCCTCAATGTCTGCACCATGTTTAAGGAGCAGCCTCGACGTGCTCGTGTGGCCAGTTTCAGCAGCTATGTGGAGAGCAGTCTGCAAGAGTGCGTTCTGGATGTTGACACTGGACTCCAGGTCTATGAGAAGGCGAGCGACACGGTAGTGTCCTCGTTGAGCGGCCAAGTGTAGCGAGGTCCTTCCATCCACGGTCTGCACATTCACGTCGGCACCCTGTTGTTTGGCCAGAAGCTTTACAATGGGGAGATGACCCTGCCAGGCAGCATAGTGCAGTGGCACCCAGTCATCCTTCCCTTTGATGTTCACATTAACTCCTCTTCTCAGCAAGATCCGCACAATATTCTCTTGGCCATACTGACAGGCTATGTGAATGGGAGCTCTGCCTTCAAAATCTACCTCATTTAAGGATGCATTCTTATCAAGGAGCATTTTGGTGCTGAAATCATCCCCATTTTGGGCAGCAAAGTGAAGAGCAGTCCACTGATCCTCATCTTTGGCATTAACATTGATTTTCCTAGCCATTATCAGCTCCACAATGCTTTTAAATTTCTTCTCAATGGCTATGTGAAGAGGGGTGGATCCTTTCTTGTTGGTGAGGTTAGGGTTAGCGTTGTACAAGAGAAGCCATTTGACGCATTCTTCTTGACCAGCTTCAACAGCCAAGTGCAAAAGACTGGAGTTCCCATCTAAAACAATATCAACATCTTGAGGCTGGAGGATCTTCATTAGCTTGCTGGTATCTCCAGATAAAATGGCTTCCGTTAGCTTCCTCTTCTGTATGTCTGTAGTACCAATATCTAGATGGATATAAGGAAGAATGTTTTTATTATGAGGGTGGTAAAACACTGGCCCAGGTTGCCCAGATCAGTGGTAGATGCCCCATCCCTGGAAACATTCAAGGCCAGGCTGGACAGGGCTCTGAGCAACCTGATTTAGTTGAAGATGTCCCTGCTCATTGCAGGTGGGGTTGAACTAGATGACCATTAATGGTCCTTTCCAACTCAAACTATTCTATTGTTCTATCGCAGTTCTGATACCCAAACCTTACTTGCCCACGACTAACATATCCGGTCAATTCAGCAATGACTTGACTGTGAAGAAATCCTCCCTCCACATCTCCCACAGTAGTTTCAGAACAATTTCAGGTCAGATTTGGAGCCCCACTTTTTATTCTGTTAGTTGTGAAACGAAGAACAATGGGATGCTGTGATTGATGTCCCTGCACTAAGCATTGTTTGCCTAATTGGAAAATAGATGCCCATTTTTTGCAGCACTAGATTGAAAAGGGAGTGGCATGTATGCAACAGCAGAGGTCTTTATTACAATGTTCATGGGGGCTGCTGGTGGTGGCTTGCATCTCCTCAAAAAAAAAAAAAAAAAAAAAAAAAAAAAAAGTGCTCCGACTTGGGCTCAGTGTAACCGAAAAAGCCACAAACTCAGCTGACCTGACTGGACTTTGGCTTTAGTCCTGCTTCGAGCAGGACACTGGACTAGATGACCTCCCTTCCAACCAAGCTTTACATGACTGCTTCTGTAATTGCTTTGCTGAGAATTCAGGTCATTTCAAGTCATTTATTTTCAAAAGTAAATGAGATTTTTTTTTTTTTTTTTTTAAAGAACTACCGCTAGTAAAGAAATTGTAGTGCTGACAGCAAGAGAAAGCAAGGATGACAGTGATTTCCTGACCGTTACCTGAATTCTCCCTTTCAAAGGAAAGGGAAAGGGAGCCTCTTGATGAAAAAGCTGAATCTACAGATGAAACTCCTGAAAGCCGCTTGTCACTGGAGGCAAGTTTGGACTCAGAAGAGCTGCGGCTGAGATCCTCAGGGCCTTCCATAGTCTGTGAAATCCCTGAATCCAGCTGGGACAACAACTCTGAGAGACTGTAATCCTTAACTGACGGTAGAGCAGGCTCCTGTTTTCGCTGGGATAATGCAGACATCACCTTCAAGAAAAGCACACAAGCATTTTAGAAAGGCCTCTAAAGTAAACCGAGCATGAGGCTCTACAGAAGAAACATAAGTTTGTTAGTTTGCAGGTAGCCTTTAAGCACTGTTCCTACTTAATGAAACATATGAATAAGTTCACTGAAAATTTTCAGATGCAGGAGAGTGGCTTTCATGAGTACCCACACAGCCACTAAAGCCGCATGGCTCTTCTGTCTACAGCATTTTTTAAGATCAGACACACCCACATAGTTCCAGTCTTTATTTCCTAACTGTCCTGCTCTCCCTCAACACTTAGTCTTGAGCTGCTCCATGCATCTGCTGTCACTTTTGCATTCTAGTCCTTCACCAAGACCCACTTCTATCAGGCAAGAAGGTGCTCAAAAGCAGCAAAGAGAAGGTTGCTTGGGAAATTACAGGTCACAGAAGAGCCCGTTCCTCACAAAACCTAGTGCACTTCAACTAGAGGCAGAAAGGGAAAATACCTCAGGCTGCTGATCTGGGGAATTCTTCGTGTCCAGGTCCTGAGTTATCGTCTCTCTTGTTTCATCTTCTGGTTTTTCACAAAGGGCCTCTGTTTCTGAAGTGATTTCTTTGAAGAGAGCAAGAGAAGGTTTTGGTTTTTCTTCTAATGGGAAACTTTTCTGAGATGCCCTGCTGCCTTTCTCTATCATTAGAGCTTAACAGCTTTGAGATACTGTGGGAGAAAGACTTAAATTTTGACTATTCCACCTACCACCTCATCAGTAGGTACAAGGGTGTAGCAAAGCAAGAAGTGCATAGAGCTGATGGAAAAATTCATTTGCACATTCAGACCAGACTGATGTTACATGGTGGCTACGCTGCAGGACTGTGAAATGGGAACCAGTCTACTGCTGACAGACTTAGATATCAGCTTTTAAAAAGATGGGATCCCTCTTTCCTTCAGTCCCTGTATCTTGGTTCATCAAGAGAAGGAAAAGGCAAATCTCCCCCATTAATGCTAAATGAAGCTACCTGGAGATAGCACTTGCTATATCCTTCTGCAAATTTGAATTCATAACAGGTGCTTTGGGCAAGTTCAAACCTTTCACCAGACTTGCCTTTTATTGGCAGAGAAATGACAGAACAAATTGTTTTGTTACAAGAAAGCAATTCAGCTTCTCAGCATACAACACTAAATTTCAAGAACCAGGGCCTTTTATATGGTGAAAACCACACCAACTCCAGAAGGGCATATGATACACACAATCAAAAATGAAGGTGATTTCTGCCTAAATATATTACCTGGTTCAGTACAGGTCTTATTCCTGACGTGTTTACATAACATGGTCATGGGCAGACTTGTCCCCAGATAATCCCTTCCTCCACAAATGAATAAGTGGCCTGTACCATTGTCTCTACCATACAACATGCTCTATTTATTGTCACAGAGGTTCACAGCATTTACCCCAAGATTAACAGAGTCCTGAGCAATAACGTGACTCATAGAATAAACGGGCAGCCAAGTTACAAGGAAATCTTACCTTGAAATGTTGGCCGTTCACCAGGATCATCTTGCCAACATTTTTGCATCAGTTTGATCAAGTTATTACATGAATGAGGTCTGGATTTGGAAACAGCAGGTAGCTCTGGGCGGTGGCCTTTAACTACTTTTACCATAATATGTAAAATGTTGTTTTCCTCTGTAAAGCAAAAGCACACAAGTTAAGGTCTCCTAGCGAAAGGAATTATTTTTCTTTTGTCTAAGAGCATTAACATTGTGTTAGGCTGAAATTTTGTTTTCATGCATTTTTTTCTGCACTTAGAATGCTTTCTTTTAACAGGGAAGAAGTTGGTCTTGTTCTCCCACGATAAAATCATCAATGCAGTAACATCTACTTCCCATGTATCAGTTAAAAGCAATTGTCAGTGAGTGACTGTGTTCTTTTTCCACCCTTAAAAGACTCAAACAGCTCTTTGCTGCATCTCTTTGGATATCCATGTCTGCTGTAAGAAAACTGAACCCAGCGTTTATACAGACCAGGTACCTGAAGTTTTCATAAAGGTGAAGGAAGAACACAAATCAAGCAGTGCAGTAATGTGGCTCTTGACTCTGAAGTCAACCACTGGGCTAAATGGGTTCTCTCACTCGGAGGAAAAGTAATAGTACGCCGGAACATGTTCGAACATGTTTGCTATACATAGGCTAGTCACACACAGGAAAAGTCATAAAGAATAAATAGCTGGCTGTTGATCGGTACATTTACTGTGGGGTGGAACATGGCTTATTCTCACAGACAGCTCTTTTTTTTTTTTTTTTAAGAGCAAATCTGTACCCACAATCTACAAATAAACTACAGGACCTCTCTACAGAGAAGCTGTTTCTGAAAACAGTGCAGCTGGCTGCCAGTCGGCTTTGCTCTGCGCCGCTCCTCCTTGGCAGCAAACACGTCAGACGCCTGCCCAGGCCACGCACTCATCTGGATCTGTACAGCGGACTCCAGCAGAAGCAAAGAGAAGCAAACCAGGCCCCGCTGCAGCAATATGGGTTCTGCTTTGACAACGCAGGACAAAGGAGGACTTGCATTTGTGATCAGAATTTGAGAGCTTAAAAGTGTCTACCATGCAAGACTGTAGGAATTTGGAGGACATGCACGTAATCTGGGGCCTGTGGGGCAGGAAGAGTGCTTATCAACAGGGGAAAGGAAAAAGATTCCAACACAAGCCACAAGACATCAAACTTACCTGCAAAAGGCTTCTTCTGTGTAAGAACTCCCCAAACCACGATGGAAAAGCTACAAATAAATGCAAAAAAAATTATTTCTAGAAAAGATTTTTTTTTTTAAACAAACAAACAAACCAACACCACACAAAACAGAAAACTCCAAAACCTCACAGAAATATAAATTCTTTTCCTAAGTTCTCCTTCCTTGCCCTTCACTTCTGCATCTAATTCAGCTGATGAACACAGACAGCAGAGAGGAACCTCAGGCAGCAAACACAGGGACTTGCTGGAGGCTGTTGAGTTTTTGGTAACATTTACCAGCTACTCCATACCAACACTGACAAAATCAGAGAGCAGCAAATTATTGCTGTAGATTTTATTTAATATTTCTACCCTGCAAAGCAACTTTAAAGAAATACATTCCATTTAGAATATAACATCTTTTAATCTACAGCCATGATTTCCTTTTCCTAATTACCTTACTATGAAAGAAGAACCAAAGACCTAGTGATGAAATCCACTGAAGATAACTAAGAATTTTGTCACAGACTCGAAAAGTAGGTCAGGGTGTACCTTTTGATGGGGAGATTAAAGGTGGGCAGAGTGCCTCCCATGCCAGCTACTAATAAATGTTACTTTGACTTAGATTCAAGACCCAGGAACAGCTGCAGTTTGTTAAAAGACCCCTACCCTATAAAAACTTCTCAAAAAGCAAAGCAAAAGCGACCCTTTGCAAGATGAGGCTCAAACTAGCTTGGGGGATTCCATGCTCAATTAGGTTTTATAACGAGAAAAAGAGGGTTCATTTTACAGTATTACTTAAAGTGCTTTTAAGTGTTTTCACGGTTAACTGACCTGTACACATCATGTTTGGTGTCAAAACACCTGTTTTTCTCTTTGATGCGCTCTGGAGGAAGGTATGCAATTGTGCCACATAAGCCGTCCATGCTGATGTCATGGGAATGGGACAAGCCATTGCACTTTGCAAGTCCAAAGTCAGAAATCTGCAAATAATGGAGGAGGAAGAGGGGAAGAGAAGTGCATGCTACCATTAGACTTCAGAGGTGTTAACAAAAAATTTTCTGTGAAGAACAATAGAAATAGCAGGATGACCCAACAAAATATAGCGAGCTGCTGTTCAGAAATACTAAGCTAAGGAAAACATCTCTGGAAACACTATGCTGTAGTAGGCTTTTCTTTATGGTTAAGCTAAAAAAAGACAAAAAAACCCAAAATGCAAGTAGCTTTTTGCAAGCAGCAACATGTTAGCCCGTTACATAGCAAACACAACAGTCAAGACAATTTATTGTAATTTAAAACTAGTCAAATTTAGCTAGTGCAAACTACTTCAATGTAATTATTGGTCCTGCCACCCCCTTTGCCTATGTAACCTCACTTTGTATGCTACGTTTAAGTGTTCTGAGCACCTGTTTCCAGACCATGAGCTCTCCAATGAGCGCAAGAGAATTCCTCTTTCAGATATTGCCGTTATACTGACCATGCCAACAAGGACTAAGCCTGACACCAGAGGCACTCAGCGTTAAAAAAACCCAAACCAAAACACACACACATCAAAACCCCACACAGGGATTTCTTTTTGGCAGCTGGGAGATACAGCAAGTTGGTGGTGCAGTGACGCAGTGAACACAGCTGAAATGAACAAAACAAGTGACAGCAAGTTTATAAAAAGGAAAACACACCTCCACTTTAATTTGAAGTGTCAAACAAATATGCATTCATTTGCTCTCAAAGGCATACCAATCACCAAGCGAGCAGATAGACAAGGAATTTTCTTTGTCTAACTTATTTCCCACTGGTCAAAAATGTCTATTATGCTAAGTGGAAATTTCAAGAAAAGTCAAGTCTTTTTGGACCACTCAGGCAACTGACTTACGTTAGATAAGATTTCCTCCACCCTCCCCCGACTTATACATTCTTTTTATCTAGTAAATACTCAGGTTTTTCAATGACTCATTACCCCTTTTGATCTTCATAGCTTCTCCTTTGAGAAAGTTCTCCCTCAAAACAACAAGCATAATTAAAAAAAAGGGGGTTTGTTTGTTGTTTTTTTTTAATAGGCTCCAACTTTACACTTTCAGAAGTTTCTGTCTAAAGATACCACAAAGCTGGTCCTAACATGCATCCATTACTGCAAAGGGAGAAAACTGCTGCCAGCTTCAGCCTCCTGGTGAACAGGCAGCTACAGAGCCATTGGTCTTCGAATTCTCAGAATCTCCCTTTGCCATAAAACAAACAACGCAACCCACACAACTTCAGGAAGAACTTCTCCCAGGGACAAAGAGCTCAATAAAGACATTCTCAAGAACTAAGTCCTGTACCCTAGTACACAGGTATATCTAACCCATTGTCCATTTGTATCTTAAATCTGTAGGGTAACGTGGGAATGACTTGAGAAGGAAGAAGGGGAAAAAAAAAGGCAGGAAAAAAAGCACAGTCATCTGGAAAAATAGCTTCTCATGCTTGTAGGACTACACTTTCAGAGGGAGATCGCTGGCCTCCTCAGCAAGCTAGGCACTGGAGCCCAGGAAAGCAATAACTAATCAAGAAACCCAGGTTTGCCAGCCAGCTTACCCTGGGAAGAGCTGAACTGACCGCCCCAGGAAGCGCTCCATGAGTTTGGGGTGCTTAGTGCTCCGTGGCAGAACAAAAGCACAACCCCAACATCACACAAGCCCGTGGTGTCAGGTTAATAAACGAACCAACTGCTGCAAGCCTGAACAGATCCGACTTGGCGAAGTGCTGCTGTCCTTTGATTAATGTGAAGCAGAGGCTTGTATACACCTCAAGAAATCATATGGCATGCAGGCATAATTAAAGTAATACGCCTTCCTCTTTGTCTAAACAATACTGGCTTTCCTACTGTGTAAGTTAAGAAATAAAGATGAAATACAGACAGCACAGTGACACTCCTGTGTTAAAAGCCACCAGCTATGTAGCATGAATCTAAGGCTGGGACTAAGCACACTAGATAGAAAAGGTCTCAGTCTCAGCCTACAAACCAAAAAACACCTCAGGTACACAGTGTACCCTCTCCCAGGCTAGCAAGAACTTTGCCTTGTGAACCAACCGTGAAGGACTAGCTTTGATACCAATTAACAGGAAATTCATCTGTAGAGGAGAGCTTCAGTCATATCGAATTCTGCAGAAAGTGCTCGAAATTGAAGAATTGTCATCTTCAAGGCTGCAACAAAATAGTAAGATTCTGCAGACAGCTTTTGTGGCTTTTATTAGTTCCTTTAGGGTAAATTTTCCACGCTGCACGGTGTATTTAGTCACGCAGTTTCTTTAAACATCAGTGGGAACTGTGCAGTGGGTGGAAGACACAGCCATTTAATTTACCTATTTTGCCTTTAAATTGCTTGCCAGGTACCTCGTTCTGCAACAGCAGGCACCCTTGCTGGTGAAGGTGGTAAAAGCGGAGCAACCCTCCCCAATTCTTCCTCCGCATCCCCGCTAGCCCTTGCAGCCCACCCCGGGATCTGCCCTGCCCCACAACCTGGCAGAACCCCTAATCTCCCTCCTCACATCGGTTATGTCAGGTGGATCCCATCACACTTCAAAAGCATGCCTAATATCAGCAGAGTTAAGAGGAGACATGGAGGCGACAGACTGCTTCATGCAAAGCACGCGGTGAAGAGGTAGGAAGAAAAGAAAAGAAAAAAACATTGGCCAAAGCCCACACAGACAGTGGGATTGTTCGTGTTCAGACAGCTCGCCTGGGCTCTGCTCTTTAAAGGTCTGCATGAGAACAAACACGTGAATAGCGACTGCGGAGGGGAGCTGTACGTGTTTTTCCTGCCCACTTCCCAGCAACACCTACTTTACTGAGAAATTCCAAGATCTGAAGATAATTTTCTTCTTTTTTTTTCTTTTTTTTTTTCCAGTTTTGTTTGTTTTAAATTGAGTGTACTGTGCACACAGGCCTTTCTCTTCTTCTGTCATTTATGGACATTTCCGTTCCAGTTTGTAAAAAACACTCGCTTGCAAAGTTTTAGATGCTTTAAGTTTGTCAAGTTGTTTTTTTTTTTTTTTTTTAGCTTTTACTTTTTTTTAAGCCAGCAGATATGCTCATGTAACCACAATGGTTACTGAAGTCAGCTACTCCCAAACACTGCAGCGATCTAGCTCCCAGGAACAAAATTGGTGCTTGGAAAGGGCTTTCACTGATGACTCCTGACAGGCCATCCTGAGGTGTGCATGTAGCTTCTGCTGCTCTATGTCATGTTTCTGCAAATAAGACTCAAGAACCCACTACAACGGACCGAGGGAGAGAGTTCACAAAAATATTCTATCCATCAAATAGGTAACAAAGGCATCGGATTAATTTTTAATCGCTGCTGGCATGTCTAGTATTTATCTCTGTCTAAAGTCTTCATGCACCTGGATTTTGGGAAGGCCACATTTGTCTATGGGGTTTTCAGGTGTTGGGGGGGGCTGATCTTGTTTGTTTGTTTTTCTGGGGGTGAGGGAAAGGCTGGTTGTTTCAATTTTGTTCTTTAAGAAATGCCAGAAATTTTTAAGATAATTACATGGGTCACAGATTTGGACTACTAAAAATTAGGAATGAAAATTAACTCCAAGTGTAGGCATAACTAGCATCTGCACTTCCAACATATGTCTTCACTCCAGTGTTTATGAATACCCTTCAGTTAGCTACTAAAAGAGGTCTTTCTGAAACAGAGTGTATTTTCATCTTTTTCCAACCTGACATGAAACCTTAACTCCTCAAAACCTGGTTTTGGTGTGACATTTGTAATGCTCCCTGCAGAAGCGGCAGAAACCAAAGCCACTGTCAAATATCCATTTCATCTGTCATAAATCTGCATTACCGTAACAGGGATCGTCTCGTTCCCTGCCCTGTGCCACCACCATTAGATCAATCAGAGAACTGATCAAGGTGAAAACCAGCTTTTTTTGTTGGGATTAAAGAGCCACAGAACAACAGCCCTGCGTGGAAACCTTGATCAGGAGGGGTGGGAAACAGGGAGAAGGGACACACAAGACAACAAAGATTCTTCTCATTCCTAATAACAGGAGAGCATTTGCAGCTGATAAAAAGAAGTGGCTGTGTTAACTACATCAGCTTGTCTAATAAAAAGAGACAACTGCTCTTTACCAGCCTGGTCTCTGGGTATTACTTTGATCTATACTTAATGACTGACATTAAGAAGCTTTCTGATAAACGAATTTTCTGTATGACTAGGCTGCTTCTAACCCTACACTTTAGAAAATATGGCACCCCTTCTTCCACTGAACCAAATGAAGGTGAAGACCCCAGAGGCAACCTGTCCGTGTTTAGTAGGAACACAAGCACAGCACCAACACAGCAGCAAACCTCACTCTCCATACTGGTTTAAACTGGAGCACCAGGAAAAATAAAAATAATAAATAAATAAAGCAACTACAGTGAGCTTAAAGTAGTGCACATGTGAGACCAGTTCATCCCGATTCACATCCTTTAAAAGCAAAATCTGGAAGAGGAAAAAGAACTGGTGGGATATGCGTGTGTGTATATGACAGGATGAGGAGCCACAAAAACCAAGCTGAATAAGAGAAACAAGAGCTCTCCCCAAATGTATTAAGTTGCAGGCTGACTTCATTTTACATACCTGAACAAAAACTGACACTCTTAACCATGAGATAAGGAAGACAAGAAACCTGGGAAGCAGCAACTGAGTGAGCACATGGGCATGGCAGCTGGCAACAAATCAGGGTTAGAGAGATCACTGTATCGCAGGGTTTATTCTCCTACTGAGAGCCCCACAGAGAACACACCGGCACAGGGAACAAGCAAACTAACAGCCCGAGGGGGCAGCGCTGGGATGTGGTGTTGCTTCCCCAGCAGCAGCTCCCTGCAGGTGACTGCCACGCCACAGGGAGCTGAGGGGAGACATCCAGAATGCGCACAGAGGGCAGGAGAGCTGAAGAACAAGTTCGTAAGACGTGGTCCCGTTAGGTAAAAACGAGACGTTAAAAACTAGATGTTAAGCAGCCTGTAAGTATCAGAAGGCTGCAGCTATTGAATGCTAGAGAATGGGGCAGGGAGGATCTTGGTGATACAAACAGAAGCAACAGGTTGAAGTTAAAGAAAAAAAAAAAATTAGGATCCTGGCTAGCAAAGGCTGTCCAGGGATGGAATACTCCTCCCAAGGAGACCATGCTGCTTAAGGCAGCCAAGGTGGAGCAGGACACCGACAAGAAGGGAGCTCCCAGCTGAGGCTCCTGTCAGTATCAAGCTCTACCACGGCTTGCAAGTGAGGAGGCGTGCAGGTATACAACCCTCAAAAAACAGCAAAGCCTTATCTCGAGTCACACATATTCTATGCATGCCTTTAAATATCACCAAGAAATCCCCCAATACACCTTTGAGAAAACTAATGTCTCTCTCTATCCCTGCTCAGGCTAATCCCATCCTCTTAATTATCCTCCCAAGAACAAAATTCAGCACACACTTATGTAACACACATGAGACGGCTTTATGATACGGAGGCACCCACTTGATGATAAGCTCTGTACAACACTGCTGCATTAGTCATCAGCCTCACTTGGGGTTTTTACAGTAAGTGTTGTGCTCGTAAAAGAAGGGCGTGTTTCCATATAACTAACCAGCAATACGGCACAGAAGCATTTCTAATGCACTTGACTGGAAGACTGGCTGCTTCCTGGCTCAAGGGCAAACAGTTTATAAAAGTCCTCCCTGACTGCAAACTCTTCTTCTTTTGCAGTCTGCAACATCTCTTCGCTCACCTTAGGATTCTGTTAGGGACAGGTCACCTACTAAATTAACATTAACATTTAAAAAGTAAAAACACTTCAATCATCAGCTCCATTAGCCTTCCAGCAAGAAAATGCACATTAAATCAAGCTGCCGGGTCTGAAATTTAATTACAAGTTTCACATCACACAAAAAGAAGGTTTGGGGCCACATTTTTAAAGTGAAGGCACCTCACAGAATATGTACATCTCTTAGTTTGCATATAGGTTCCTATGTCTGCTTTGCTGCTTGGAGGAGTTTCCAAGATGCCTCCAAATGCAAAAGACTGTTGGCTGGAAAAAGGTTTGGATTAGATCAGTCTTTTCCAAACTTAATGGAAATGGCCGGAAGACCTTCACGTGTTTCACAGAGTGAGTAGCGACAGTTTAGGGATGTCAACAATGACCTCACCAGCAACATCTTTTTTGTACGTTTTGCACTTTGCCCCCTTGTATTCCATCACCACCCAGATACAGGCTATACGGTAAGCAGAATATCAGGCAGCATTTCAACCCCCTGAAAGAGTGAGAAAAATACAGCCTTCTTATCTTGGCTTGTAGATGAGTCAAGAATTAGGAATTTAAGCAGTTATGCAAGCAAGCACAAACTTTAGGTAAATAAATACTTAGCTAAGGCCTCTCAGCACCAAGGCGTGAGAATATACTTTCAACAGTTCAGATCCTGATGTTTTGGTCATAATACCATGGACCACCTGTAGATGCCTCCTATTCCAGAGAGAAAATCCTTCTAAGAAGTAAAGCACCAAGATGCCTAGTAAAAAGCTGAGACTGTCACAGGTGTGATTTCATTAGAGCCAACTGCTTCTTATGGATCCAACCCTGTCATGACTTCAGAAGAGGTGTTTTAATGTCATTAAAACTTCATTTTTAGAGTGGTCTGGGCCAAAGCTATTTGACCAGTTTGAGGGGGAGAGGAAAATGGAGCAGATGGATGATGGCAGTAATTAAAATCTATGACTACTTATACTGAGTTAATCAGCCAGCCAGCATGATTAATCCTGCAGTTCGAAGGTGAAGAGTTTGNAAAAAAAAACAAAAACAGGAAAAATATGTATTTCAGTTTCTTTCTTCTCCAGAAAGAAGGATCAGAAAGCAAGCACAACTTCCTTAGTCCAGCTGTCAAAACAGAATGTCCAAAGGGAAGGCCAGCAAGTTTTGCTAGTTTATCCTGGAAATGGGTAACAAAAAGAATTTTGTGCTGATATAGCCACAAAAATTGCCTTAAGTGATGTCTGGTATGCATAAGCAGTCAGGACAGAGGTAACTTCTTCACTGTATATGCTCTGAGTAAATGAAATAAGAAAATTAGTTGCCTCCAGGAAGGCTTCTCTGGACTCCAGCTGTAAATGAGATTTGGGTATTTAGGGGAGCATACAAAGCCAGGAGGACCTAGACAGAACCAGGTTAGCACTGGGAGCTGCGGAATTGTCACAAATGATTTAGAAGTTCACACTACTTTTCTCTCCCTGTTCTCATCTGCATCATGACCCTACTGCAAGGAAATTTATAGCAGGACTCATTAGGTCTCAAAGCCAGAGTTCACTACACTAGCACCCTCCTAAAATTTCAGGAGAGTTCTCGCAAGCTCCCTAACTCCACCTCTGTTTATGTACCAAAATGGTGCATAAATCAGATAGACAAGTTTGGGGATTGGAGTGATTGGGCTGCTGGGCATTTTTCTAATTCAAAAGGAATGCTGCTGGTTTCTCCCAGGCCTTTGAACTTTGCAGGAGCCATACAGGAATATCCAAAAGTGGGTCCCTGGTAGGGAGTGCCCAGTGCGTACCTTGACATGGTAGTGGGCATCAAGCAGGATGTTTGCAGGCTTGAGGTCCAGGTGGAGCAGCGGAGGGGACATGCAGTGCAGGAAGTTCATACCCACGGCTGTCTCGTGGATGATTCGGAAGCGCAGTTCCCAGGGCAGAGGTTCAGAAGCCAGGAGCTTTTCCAGAGACCCCGTTTCCATGTATTCCATGACCAAGCCAACAGGCTCCTTACAGATGCCGTAAACTGGGAGGATGTAGCGAAACTTTGCCATTTCCATCTTCCTGGCTTCTTCCAATAATTCCATGCGCTCCCTGGGTAGAAGAGAACAGATGGTGAAGGATGGAGTAGCTGTTTCTCCCCCCGCCCAGATATGCACAAAAAGTTTCTTATGAAGCTGAACACCACATTTCATGCTCATTGCTTCCACGACCACGCTACACCTCATCAGCCTGTACTCCAGTCATTTTTCCACATTTACTAACTTTGTTTTACGCTTCTAATGGTGGGCAGCTCACAGCTGCTGAACCACAGGCAAGTTGTACACTTCCAACACTGCAAATATCCCTAGCATAAAGCCCGTCTCCCCGCTTTGATGTTTATGCGGTGCTGTTCAGACTGAGTACGATACATGTAGTGCCCAGATTTACCACCACTGCAACTCCTTGGGCTAAAGTCATTAACTTTTTGTGAGTCATAAGACTGCGTTAATTAGGAGCGAGCACAGACAGCATTGCTTCAGCGGCCCTGCTGCACAGGCTGCCAGTGCACAGACCCAGGCCTGGGGAGAGAAAACCCTGACACCCACCATTTAGGGGAACAATCTTCTCACTGTAGCTGGGGAGACACAGCAAAAGCCTCCTTGTCCTCAAAACTCAGCCCTGGCAACTCCAATGCTCACTTAAGTCCAGCGGATGCTGAAAATTCCCGACATGCCAATTTTGGTGATGTAACAGGCCCAGCACCTGTACATGTAATGAGCATCCCTGGGTTGTTTACAGGTCACTTTAGCCTGGCCCTGCAGAGCATCGAGCGTTACTCAGCCCAAGCTGCAGCCTCCCAGGCCAAGACCCTTAATTTCCACACCTTGTGCATGGCCAGCCTGCCGGGAGTCGAGTTCAAAAGAGGAAACAGAGGTCCTGTCCCCTGGCCAACTGTGCCCCCATAGAGGAACCACACACGATGGGTGGCAAAACCTTCAGTCCATCAAAAGCTACGTTATTAGTGACAACGGGCAGTACCCAGAGCAGCTTTGGGCCACCGGTACTGGTGCATCGCTGTTGCTTCCACCCACCAGTTCACAACAAAGGACACAGGGAGGTCACATAGATAGTATTCCTTGAACAAACCCTCTTTTATTACACTACAGCTCTTATAATCTACCCAAGGCACGTACACTATTTAATGGAGAACAGTGCCTGAAGTAATAGGACAAAGCTTTAACACAGACCCCTAGTAAAGAAAGAAAAGAGAAAAAAAACATTGCTTTGACACGCTCCTGCCCCACCCAAGCATTTTGAGATGACCAGCTCTCCTGGAAGACATCAGGGTTTACATACAAAGCCACATTCACAGCAGCCACAACAACTGACAGAAGAAAGATGCTCACACCCCTCTGCAAGGGAGAAAGCTCCGTGTCGCCTGCCCTCTTCGCCAGACTCCAACAGCTCTGGAAAACAATCCCGATCCAGTCACAGTTTGCGCCCTGTGCCACTAACAAATTATACCGTCTCCCACCACTATCTGCTCAAACTTCTCTTTTAAAACAAAACAAAACAAAACAAAACAAAACAAAACAAAAAAAAAATCTTACATAAGCTGGAAGCACTCTCCTGTTTCCTAAAAGAGAAACACCAAGCCCAACTTTAACACTGTTAAGTCTCCCCTTCCCACGTGTTCCCCCAATGCCCGGGTGACACAGAGGACAGCACACACTACCCACAATGAAGCTCAGCCTGCAAGGGACCCTCAGTGCTCCCACCCGGGAGTGATTTCGGAACTTGTCATTTCGCCTTTAGACCCCGCATTAGGACACTCCCATGACGCCGTCCATCCCCTTCCCCACTGCTTCGCCTGCTGTGGGAAGCACAGAGCTGATGTTCGCCCAGACAAGGCTGGAAACGCCGTCTGCTGCCTGCTCCTCGCTGGCTGTAGCAGCCTACAATAACCCCACACAGTTCACATTTCATGCTAGGGGCGAGTCTAGCCTAGCGAGAAGAAGCAGACCTATTTCAGAGGCAAGATCAGGCTGAAAAAAAGGTTTGAGAAAGACATAGACACTGAGAGTTTAAAGAAAAAAAAAGGAAAAAGATAAATCTTTTCTCTCTATTAACCATGTTGGCTCCTGCTGCTCTCTACAGCAACTTTCTTGTGAAATAATTGCCTTTGTAGACAAGTACCCAGTTTGCTCTTTGGCACGCTGGAAGGGAGCGCCTATGAATAACACAACCAACTCCTTGCCCCCAAGCCACATGCATAGCCAGCATAATTCACCAGGCTTCGGCAGGCTGAGCTCTGGAGTCGGGGATGTAAAATACCTGTCTGAGCCCTGCAAGGCAAGGCAAGAACCCAGCAACAGCTAAAGCCTAACAAGAACCACTAGAATCCAAGGAGCAGAGTTCCCGGGCTAATGACAGCCTCAGAGAGTGTTACCAATATCACAGAAATCGGCTGCTTGAAATGAGGCATTTTGCCTACAAAGAGAGAACTTCCAATTTAAAAAAAAAAGAAGAAAAAATAAAATAAAAAAGCTCCCTTTTTGTTCACACCAAACCCAGTTAGTTGAGTGAATTAACTGACTAACTAACAGACAAGTGCCCTTTATCTAATTTGCCTGTTTAAATAAAACCTCCATACGACAATTGCCACCTTTAGCATCTTCCCATACCCAAGGTGTTCGAAACTGAATCAGCCAGTGATCTGGTATAGCCCGGGAAATACGTGAGCTTTCAAATACAGGCCCTTGTCACTTTCAGAAAACAGAAAAGGAAAAGAGACAATAGAAATAAAGAGAGACAAAATACAACTCAGTCATCAGCCAAGTGCTGGAGTGCAACTTGTATTAATTGCATTAACACAAACAGATCATTTAGCAAAGATCTCCTTCATCAGGCAAAGATGAAAGGTCTTTCCCTTTTCCCTTAGTGCAAGGTGCTACTGGGGCCCATCACAGTCTTAGTTGTTCTAAATGCACCCATCACTTCAATACACATATGCCAATGCTGCAATGAAGGGTGCTGTAGGTGTCCTTCAAGTTCATATTTAACAGATCAAAGTATGAGATGGGGTGGGTTATGATGCTCAGTTACGCCTAGTGCTTCGAAATTATTGTGCACTGTCACCAAGAAACACTTCGCTCCAAAGTGGAGGAAAAGAAAAAGCTCCTTACAAGGTTTCTCAGCCAAGAGGCATGAGACAAGCCTCTGTTATAATGGAGTTTCTTATTTAATACCTACACAATTAAAGAGTCAGAGTTATCTTCTCTAAGCACCTTGGCTCCATTCCCCTCCCCCCTCCAGTAACTTATCTCAACATTAGGGTAATAAAAATTAAAATAAGAAAGATAAAAAGCTTGCACACAGGACAGCTGAGCTCATGTAAATGACAGGATGCATACACTTTCACCTGTAATAATATTAGAAGACAGGGAACACTCACATCAAGAGATCTATTAACTGGGTTCAGTGCTAAATACCATCTCTCTCAGAGAAGAAGTCAATGACAGACCAGACATTTTCAAAGCAATCAGAAATGCTGCACGAATGGGGGCCTCTCACAACCCTGAAACAGCTGCCTGCTTCTACTCAAAGTCAGACCCCAAATGGAGAGGGCTGCACTCTTTGGGTTCTCCTGGAGAGACAAGGGACTTACTCCTGCCCACCACCTCAATCCCCAGGGACGAGAGCCCAACCCTTGTATCACAAACCCTGCCACAAGAACAGCAAGAATTACGACTACATCCACATTTGCATGTACCCAATCTTTATGCCCTAAAGATAAAACCGTGTTATAAAAATACAACTTTAAACTCACAAGGCAGCCTTTGCAGTTTTATGTTCCCCCACCACTACCATCACATTTCCCTAATGGAGTCTGAGGCAGAGCAGTTAAAATTGCTCCAGAGAAACTCAAGAAGCCCTGAAAACCTGTAATGAGGCCATTTGTGTGAACCACCTCCAGACACAGGGCAGCCAGGCTTCTCCCAGCCCAGGGGAGATCCAGTCCTGCACAGCCACACTTCTCTCCAGTGCAGAATGCAAGTTACCTCTTTACAAACTGCTGGCGGTGAAGATGGGGTCCGCATAAATACAACACCCCATAATTTTTTCAGAGACTCTTGTATGTGCATCGTGGCATAAATACAGCTTTAATGACCTTCACGCTGCTGATCCTTAGAGAGGAATATGAATTAGAGAAGAATAGAAAAAACACTGCATGGTCAGTGCAGAATATGTTTGGGGGAAACAAACAAACAAACAAAAAACCCAACCAAAACCAACCAAACAACAAAACCAACCCTTCTTTCAGGTTAGCACAGATCTCAGCCTTGCTAACAGGGTTCTGCTGCACAGCCCTGGTGTGAGAGGACTGCAGGTTAACCCGGACAGCTAGGCTCACCTTTACTCTTCAAGAAGCACAAGGTGAGTATTAAGGTGCACCTACACATCCAGAGACCACCAGAACAGACGTTCATTCACCTTCATCACCTAAATAAATGCAGCATCTGCTAACAGCAAGGCATTTCTAAAATCTCCTGAATTTCTAAATTCTACTCCATTCCTAAATCCAGGTCCTGCAGAGGGAGGTACTTGCAGGGCTTTGCTCATTTTCTATTTTCCAATCAAGAAGGCAGACCTTCCCACCTCCACACGCTGTAGTCACCCCACGGGCTAACACCTCCAGCAAAGAGCCCTCTCTGGGAACCGTTACATCCTTCGCACTCCTTAAAGTCTGCATGTTCTGTTCAGCTATGAGAAATCCACAAAGGCTTCCAGGTCGTCCTCTGAGCTCACTGTCCTTTTTCTCTGGACCGTATCTCCATTCCGGCCAACATCAGTCAAGAGAAAAGACTTTGCGCCCTCCACTGCAAGTCCTGGGGGAGAGGCTCCTCCACCTTTCTGGGTCATACTCTCTTTTCTTCAGGCTTACACTGAACTTTCCCATCTCATGAACATCTTGAGTCACATGCGGGAAATGTGATCTCAGGAGACAGAAAGTGGGAGCAAATAAGGTGTTAGGAATGGAACTTGGCTCGATCGCCTGAGAGGGCTTAGGCTTCAAGGGAAAAACACTTCTGGCTGTACATTCAGATTTTCTTCTGCTTGAGGCCACTTGGCTCTATGCTGTGATAATTGCCAAGGGAATTACTTCAAATCTCTTACTGTCTGCAGAAGCAAAGAGACACTACAGAGTATTACCACCACCGAGCCATTACAAACATGGTTTTAATGTGGTACCGTAAAAATAAATAAAAAAAGCCTCTGTGTTTTTCAGTTAATGTTTCAAATACCACTGATAGTTCTTCTAACTCTGCTAATTCACAAGATTTAAAAAAAAAAAAAAAAAAAGGCTAGTCAAGTTAATCTCCTGGATTAACAATCTAATTACACAGGCTTGTTTCAACCTGTGAACTACAGAGGTAGTGTTTTATTTTGCCTGTGCCCCCTACCCTGCCATTTAAGTGGCAAAGTTTTTGGTGAAAAGTCTCTCTGGGGATCAGGGAGGCAGCGTCACCAGCTACTGAAAGGGGCTTGGTAGAGCAGCCTAGAACCAAAGGAGAAGCATATACAAATTCATTTTAGCCTTGATTTTGCAGGAACAGCCTTTTCAAAGGCCAGAGACTCTCCAATTTACAATTAATGCTCCCCCTAAGCATCCAAAGCACAATTTTTGCAGCAAAATAAATGAATTAGTGTTTCAAAGATTGGACTGTTAAAATTAACCAGGAGCTGCAGAACTCCTACGCCCTTAAAGTTCCCAAAGTGTTTTTTGTTTATGGCACTGCATATTCATATGGTCTCCCCAGTATCTGCACACCTCATAGCTACTGAGGGACAGGTGGTTCTCTATTAACATACAGATTTAGTAGCAACTCTCAAAAGCAGTTGTTCAAATTACAATCGGTGGCAGCATCCTTCATCTCTGACTATAAATCAATTTTGGAATAAATCTCTAAATGCATTATTCAAATGAAAAGTATAACAAATGTTCTAGCTTATTTTAAATAGATGCTTTAATTTAAACTGCAAGATTAGTCAGCTACAATACAATTTTGATTAGAACTCAATGAGCATCATGTCTGATATCTACTTCAAAGTTTTAATGGTAGGAGGGCTTGCAGGTTAATCCAATAAAACACCCTGTGCAATTTTGAGGTCTTTTTCGTTTTACTCACAGGTAGCAGTTACCCTATACATAAACTCTCCCTCTCCCCTTTTAAGCAAGGAACATTTTAACCTTATTTACTATGCTATATAAGCCATGCCTATGGTAAAGTCAGCAATTCAGACAATGGGAAAGATGCCCCTCTACCCTAGTCAGCTTGCAGGAGATGAGCTTACAAACGTTTTCAGTCTTGGGCTGGTTTTTCCCCTCCTCCTGCAGCAACTGCAACAAGGGAAACCTTCTGTGACCAAACCAACCCACATCTCAAAAAACGAACTGCAGAATCAGCTTATGAGTTGGCAGAGGTCCCAGAGATCAAGGTGGAGCTGGAAAAGCTCCATGAATGTGACTTGGCCATGTTCACCCCTTTCCACGCAGACACCGACCTGCTGGGAAATCGCTACCATCCCTCAAAACAGAAGGATGTTTCCAAAGATGCATAGATCATTGTTCCCAAAGATCTGATAGCCTTCCTTTTCTAGGAAAGGAGAGCCGCACTCGATAGGCCCCCATCGTACGCTGACCAAGCGAGAACAGTGCAGTTGATCATCCTCCACCACAGGCCTCAGCTAGTCACAGTGGGCAAGTGAGCTGGAGGGGGTTCTGCCCATGCGGTGTCTTTGCCTGCAATACAATACAGCTCCACACTGGACTACCCAGCGAGGATTCATCCTAGGCAGACGCAGGGAGAAGCAATGGCCCTGAAGTAAAGCTAGAGAACATATTTCCCAGCACGTCTCCTTTCAGCACCCACTCCCAAAAAGACAGCACAGCCCACACCCCAACGCCCCCCACGCTGGGCCCGCTGCTCAACCCACCAGCATCTACCATGCAGGAGTCATAATAAATGCAACTGGAAATGCAAACTAAAGGGCTGACTTTTCTCAAGGTAGGGAGCTGACTGGAGTGAGACACAACAGGCCTGAGAAGCCCCTGGATTCCATTCGGCATTCCCACACCTCCTGCACTTCCCATTCAGGACTGCCTTCGATGACCTTTGGAGCTGCAGCAGGCGTAAATGCTTCAGCACAAGCCAATATACGCACGGCCAGGGCAGGGCAAAATACTTCCCGAATGGCTCCAAGGGAATAGGCAAGAGCTACACTGCAGCCGTGCGGTGGCTCTTTCCAAGCTGCTACAAGCGGCAAAGCAACAGAGCTTATTCTTTAAGCAAAGCCAGACCCATTATGCACGATGTAACTAAAGGTGTCAGTCCAGGCTTTGCTTAAGTGTGGCAAAGGCCACGTTTGACTAGGAAATATTTAATTGCGCAGCTCCCTTCGCTGTGTTTAGTCAGACCTTCATACCCGTTGTTGCTGTCGGTAAACAGGGCTGAGATGGGCTGCAAGCTACAGCTCTTCAGCTGTGTTGTTGTCGTGGGGCTGAGTTGCTTTGGTTTGTTCTTTTTCAAGTACATTTCCCAAGATCTGGGCTACATTGCTTGGTTTGTTCCCTAGGCAGGGCTGTAGAGGGGGAGCCCTCAGTTGCCCTGAGGCTCCCCAGGTGTGTGAGCCTCGGGGGGACTGAGGGCTCCGGGGTGCCTGGAGAGGGTCGCTGCTGCTGGTAGAGCCGCTTTCCCCCCCACTCCCCGCTCCCCATCGCTTCTTACTTCTCATCCACATGGAGGCTGGGCGAACACTTGATGGCGAGCCAGGTCTTCCAGTGGAGGTGGCGCACCTTGTACACCTGCCCGAACCCCCCCGAGCCGATCTTCTCCCAGCTGCCGAATTCGCTCTCCTCGAAGGTTTTCAGCAATCCCATGGTCCACGGGGAACCGCTCTCCCGTGCCATCCTGCTGCTGCGGCTGCTCCTCGGCCGCCGCCCGCCCGGCACCGCGGTGCGCAGCGCCGCCGCCACCGCCCGTCCAGGTGAGTCAGGTGTGACGGGGAGGCGGGGGGGACGGGGGTGGCGTCACTTCCTGGGCCGGGCCCGCCCCCCCCGTCCCGTTCCGTCACCGCCGCCGCGAGGAGCTGGGTGCTACGAGCGAGATCGGGGGCGGTGGTGGCCCGGTCCCGGTTGCCGGTACCCGGGTCCCGCTCCCAGGCGTAGCGCCCTCCTTGGCCCCTCGGAGGCGGTCAGAATGTCCCCAGGGCCCGGGCAACGCTTGGTGTCTGGCTCTTGCTTCTCCTGGCACCTACAAAGGACAGACCCCCGCCCTCGGGTGGGCTCTGCGGCGGCCCCTCTTCTCAGCCCGGGGAGCTGGGGCAGGTCCCGGGTGGCAGCAGCCCCGAAGCCCGGCAGTGAGGGTGCAGCACGCGTGTCCTAAAGCTCCCGGGGCCAAAGCAGTGGGGCAGAAGGAGAGCGCTGCGTGCCCTGTCGAGCTGTGACAATTAAGCCATTAAATAAAGTGGAGGGAAGCACCAGCAGCTGCGTTCCTTCTTTTTTTGCTAGGCAGGAGCCCCAGCGGGCTGTGTCCCTCTGGCGAGGGAGCACAAACCCTTCATCTGTGCATCCTGCTCGAGTCTGAGAGGCTCAGGCCAGCCTGGTCCCGGTGACAGAGGCCAGAGTCTGCCCAGGGACACTCCGAAGGAGTTTTAGGCTCTGGGAAACTGTACTGCCAAGAACTGATGCGTCTCTGGATTTTAGTTTTCCCTGGGAGTTGGAGCTTTGATGATCCCAGTGGCAGATTTCAGTGTCTAAATTCTCCTGTGGATTTAATTGTAGGTACCACAGGACTCAGACCAATGGATAAAGAGTCTTACTCTGGTACTGAGATGCTGCAGTTGGAAGAAAGGAGTCTGCAACCTTTGGTACACAATGAGACACTAAGGAGGCTGTTCGATCAGCATCCTGACCTTCACACCTATCACGTGTCTAAAGGTTAATAAAACTCGTGTTTGTTTGTTATAATGAATATCAGACTCAAGTTGATTGTTCTAGGCAGTTAGTGTACGATCATTTAATCTCGGCGGTTAGGCAACAGATAGAGGACAATGTGTTTTAAAGCTGGGATAACAGCAGTAGTTAGTCTTGTGTTTGCAAAGCTCCATTTAAAAAGAAATCTATGGAGACATTTAATTACTTTCAGAAGACATGGGACGTCAAGTCTGTTCTCAGGGCTTTATTCCACATAGACTTGTTCATGCTTAATTTACGGCAGATTAAACTAAACAATTGCTTACTCAAAATGAGAACATCTATGTATAAATAAATCAGGAATAAGAAATAGCTGTTTGTAGAGACAAGCCCTTAGGTCACATGGGTCACCCAACAATACGCCTCTATCTGACCTCCTTCTCCTGGCCGTCATCCTAACTTGTTCCTTGCTTTGATTTGGGACCTCAGCTGTAACTGGATCAGTGTGGAGAGCTCTCTCAAGGAGCTCCACTTAAGTTGAAGTGATTTGGAGAACAAGGGCCTTGGACACTGTATCTTCTGGAGGTGTGCATGACTTTGTTCTGAATAGCACACCAGATATTTTATTCTACTAATGATACACTGTCATTCAAACTCCTGTTTCATTGGGAAGGTGATAAAATTTGTAAAACTGAGTTAGAAGAAACACAAATTGCACTTGGTTGACAGTTGAGTTTAAGTGAGAAGTACATTGCATACCTTCTACCTTCACTGTGATTTGAGAATTAGTTCAACAAACATCAGCAAAAAAGGAGTGAGAGCTCATGACAGAATATTAAAAGAGCCAGTCTAAGAGAATTTTGTCTATTTAAGTGCTTTCAAAAGGACTCAGCCTAAATTAATTTGACATTTAAGATGCTTAGATTACTGGCTGTCCAGACTCTGAGCTTGTAGTTGTTGAAGTGTAAGAAGGCTGGAAAAGGGCACCAGAAGTGCTTGTCTTCAAGAGGCAGAAAAAGGAGGTGGCAAGGGAATTTCTAGAGCAGTCAGGCCCCTGACTAAAAATAAATAAATACATAAAATATGCTAATAGCTAGCCAGGCTGTCAAACAGTCAATACTAGGTTTATTGAGAACAAATAATGTGGAACCAACCTAATGTATCTTTTTGTGGCAAGGTAACCAGTCTTGTCTAACTGCTTCTCTCCCGTGCATGTATGTAGGAAGGGGCATCACAAAGAAAACTGTCTTCTTACTCTGCTTCATTGTCTGGCAGTATTTCTCAGTCCTTTCAGAGAACAGGATTTAATCCAGTGCTTTAGCCTTTTCTTTTTAGAATGGAAGCCTTATAAAGGGCTGCTTGGAGTGTATGCAGTTAACCAACTTGAAGCTTTAACAGGTTGTCGGGCACCTTTGTCCTGCGTATTAGAGCAAAAATGTTTTACTTCTCTGTTCTGTGAACAGACAGCAGATGGCAACTATGCAATAACTTTAACACTGATATAAAGGAGCACTAATTTGCAACTTGCATCTTTCCAAAAGATAAAACAAATATATGTCTATTCGCCCACGCTGCAAATATTTAAGCTATGTTTAGGTTTTTATACACAAGCAGTGCAATACTGTAGCTTGCTTAAGCTGATCTAAAACTCCATTGCCTCTGCAGGAGGCTGCTGCCCCCTGCTTTGTGTCAGTGCTAGTATTCACACAGTTTTACTCGCACTCGTGTGGTTGAACAGTAACTGAATCAGCTCAATGATCTCACTTAAAATAACTCCCTCGGTTAGTTTTCAGACAGATCGGAAAGCTGGCCTGACTTACCAGATGCTCATTCATGTCAACAGAAAGGGAGGCAAGTAGGCTGGAAGCAAACTACTTCCGAGGAAGGTGATGAAAGGGGCATAGTTGCACATCATAGCAGATGCTGGAGTTCCTTGCTAATCTTGTTTAAAGCACACCCTCGCAAACAACTAGAAGTGTGGTGTGGAGATAGAAATGAGCAGTAGGAAGAGGGTAGGAATTCTTTAACCAACTTTTCCACTGATTTAAACAAAAAAAGTACAGTGTAGGTAACCCTACTGAAGTCAACTACATACTCCAGCTGAACTGCTCCTAGTGACCAGAGTCAGGCATATGTATTAATATTTGCTTGTTCAGAGCTTAAGTTAATGGTAGCTCTGCCTGCTCAGCACCCCAAGAGTCAGTTCCTTCATAAATTGATTTGAACGCACAAAAACAAGCCATGAATTAAAAGGCAGGCTGGGAACCATACTTGGGTCTTCATCAGCGTGTTTCTAGTGCTTGTGGCTGTGGTAGCTGAACAAATCAGAATACAAGGTAATAAAAACCATGTGGCTTCCTTTTAAGGCTGAGAACTCTTCTTTAGAGGCAGAAGACTGAGGCACATAATAATTTGCTGGAGAAGAAATAAACTCCTTGCTGTAGAGACAGTAACAGAACATTCCCTGTATTTGATGTGATCTAGTAAGGAAACAACTGGTTGGGGGTTTTAGGAAGGCTTTGCAGATATTGCTTTTAATATATCTTACTTCATGGACTTAGATGCCAAAAACCAAATGAGGGCAACCACTCCTCTCCCAGATGCTACACTTTAAAGCCCATGCGAAAAAAAGCACTGCTTGATGATCCAGTTTTGAGAATTTTTTTCTAAAAGACAAATACTGTGCTTTTTCATAGCTGCTGCTTAGAAACTGCTGAACTATTTTTGCTAGCATTCTTCCTCTGTAAGGATAATAAAAAGCTTTGCTTTCAGGAACTCAATTGACAAGTATTAAACAATCCAAATATTACATATATCTCATTAGCAGTTCTGTTTATGATGGTAGAGAGCCTGCACAAAGTGAAAAAATATAAATAATAATTTTTTTAAAAAAGATTAATCACATTCATGTAAGCAGTGAATGACTAACACAGTTGTTTCTGTGGTATTAAGGAAAAGAATGCCTAGTTTTAAATTTTCTTCCTCAAACCCCTGAGAACAAAAAAGGTGTTCTGCTTGAGTTCCTCAAGCTCTGTCTTGCTCTGCTTCCTGGCAGGCACCATAATTTTAAAGTACATTTTAAGGCACATTTTTTCCACTGTTAGCTGTGCTGCAGGGCACCATCTCCAAGGTCATTATCAAAGGGTTTCTTTTGTCAGCCTGGCGGCTGTCTCCTCCTGTCTCCACAAAGCCAAGGGCTAGTTCGGTCACACCGAAATCCACAAAGGCCCATGGTGCCAGAGCCACAGTGAGACATTACGCTGGTTCTACAGACTCCAGTGGACCTGCGCCAGTTTACCTTATCGGATGATCTGGCTCCATGAGAACAAGTCCCCAGTGACTCACGTCCACCTCACACCTGGTGTGCATGGGAAGAAGTTGTTTTTCAGGCTGGGTCCCACAAATCCCAGCAAATAATGTCTCATTTCTTGTAGAGCTTCTGTCTTCTAGGAGGCACTGGATAAAGTATGTGTTCAACGAAGATACTTGCTTAACACGTGTCACACTGTGTGGTGGGACAAAGAGGCAGAGTGTGCCAGAGCATTGGGTTGGCAGGCATGTTCCACAGGCAATTCTGTGGGACAGCACTCCGCAGCACTTGCTGGAGAGAAAGCGGCTTCAGAATCCTGTTGAAAAAAATCAGCAGAAACAAAAATCTAGTTTTCAAAACTGAACAGATTTACATAGTTATTTTAGTACAAATAACTAGCGTTAAAAATTATAGTTTGGTATCAAAATAAGGGAAATAAAGCCTCTTTGCACCAAAGTGCTTTCATTCAGATAGATATTTTAGTTTGCTTTGTACATGCATACCAGCATCTTGGAGTGCTAATGTAACACTGAAATCTTAATATAAATTTTGAAAAAACTCTGAAGAAACAACTTTGAAATCCATTGTTGCTAATTTCTGTTGCCTAGTAAATACACAAGCGTTAACAAAGCCTCTGTATAGAAACCTATATATGAATGTAAATTCTAAACTAGATGCCCGATGAGAACAAGGATGTTACTTTTTAGCTTAGCAGCAAGGCTCTTTTGTGAGTGCAAACACTGAATAATAATACGGAACAGGTACCTAAGCAGCAGTAGAATAAAACACTGGAGTGTCATTAAGCAGCACAAATGAGGGAAATTATTTTAAAGTATCAGTTTAAAAAATAGGTCTCCCTTAACAAATTATCATCCCATTGTATCTGCCCCCACAACTGATTTTGTCTTCCAAAATATATTTAATAGGCTCACAGGAAGTTGTAGCAATTTAGAACTTACAGGTCATACCCTTGCCTGCCAGTGTGGTTCCACAGCTCAAGTACAAATATATAATACCATGTTTAAATCTGTCATGTGAAGCCCTGAATGGGCTTTATGTAAATTAATCTTGGTACCTGCAACGCAGCTTGCACCGAAGGTAGCAACCTCCAGATCCAATCCAGCAGGCATGGGATGGGGATCTGCCCAAAGGAGTAAATTGTTTGATATTGGATTAGAAGCTTCTGGTAAACTATTGAAAAAGATCTGGAAAAGACTCCTCTGGATTCTGATTGACTAATACTTTCCATTATAAAGGACTCTTTTCTCTGGGAAGCATTAACACTTCTGTTGTTTGTTGCGGGCCTTTGATATTTAGCAGGAGAAATCCCAGAGGCTATAGTAGTACCTATGCATTGCCCAGAGAAACGTGAGTCAGTTTTACCCCTATTGTAAAGTATTAAAAGTGCTGTGTCTCTGATTCATGCACACAGGCAGATAAAATCAGGCTGCCACCCACATCTCTCTCACCTGCCCCCACTGCACCGATGGCTCAACTGCTCTTGAAACAGCGTCTGAACTGTCACAAATTACAGTCCAGCATATTTAATAATACTAAAACCTGAGCACAAAGAGCTCAGCTGCCTGCAAAGCAGGAACTTTCAAGGCAGCAACAAGGTAGACAGCTGTGAGAGGGGATTTGTACTGCCATCACTTTTAATCTGCCTGTTTTTGTGACAGGGCCCTTAAATTCCTCTTCTCTCTCTGGCCAAGATTGCTAAACATTGTAGACAACCTGGTTGCTAGGCTGAAGCAGCAGCAGGCACTGCTGTCTGAGCATGGTGCAGAGGTATTACTTAGGGCTCCATCCAGCAAGCCCCACTCACATTCCTAATGCAGCCATAGCACACAGGACAGACCCTTCACCTGGACCACTCTCCCTGTGCTCTTTGTCACAGCTTTTTGTGAGGGCAGAAGGAACAGCTCACATAAGAGTGTAACAGCTCTTATGCTGATGTCACCTCCCCACCCACTCCTGCCAGCCTTTGTGAGGGCCAGTTCATCGGAGACCCTTTTCTACAGAAACAGTATAAATCCTCCCAAACAGAGGTGCCCCAAAATCCTTGGAATTATACCACAAACTCACTTCCATTTCAGGCAGCCTAGTTTTGCTCAAACTATTCCCAGTCTGATATCCCATTCTGCTTGGCTGGGGACTCAACCGTGTGCAGGCCAATTGCTTGTCCTGGGCTCTCAGCATCAGTTTGTCTACACAGAAGAATGAACATTCAGGAAGCAGTGGTGATGCAATACTGCTCTGCTGACGTGCTGAAAGGTGCTTGCAAAGCAGCGCAGCTTTCTTCTCAGGGAAGATGTCTGGGTCCTTAAGGAATGCTTGCTTGTAGTAGCTAATCCATGCTAAGTTAGTCATCTAGCTGACTTCTCATGTGTGTAAATCTTATGTATTTTGGTTGGAGGGCTCATTCAGTTCTTGTTTAAAAAAAAAAAAAATTTCAAAAATTGTAAGTCACTTTAACTGTGATGAATGATACCTGGCTTTTTGTCTATGCCCTTTATACAAGAATTAAAAGTCTTTGCCAAGTCTTTTTCATAACAGTTCAGCATAACTATGGCTATGTGGAATTATTTATGAAAATGCAATTAGGTACAGTTAGCTATGCTGCCAATATTATTAATTTACCTTCCCATCATTGTACCCGCAGCACCCAAAAAATACCTGTAAAATTTCCCTTATAGCAAGTAGTACATAAGTCCTGAATTCAGTTCTATGAACATCTTTGGCTGTTTTATTTAGACATAAACCTCTTTTTTTATTTAAATGTATTCATTTAATGATACATTGTAGCTCGTAATTCCCTTGTAATAATGTGTCTCTAATAACTCTTGAAATAATTTTAAAGACACTAAGTAAAGCCAAGAAACCTGCCAAAATTGTAAATTTTTATATACATCTGACAAGCTGTTATCTCTATTAAATAACATAGTGGGCTACTGAAAAATTCAGTGTTTTACCTACCAATTCAAACTGTTTGTCTGATACACTGGCTCAACACTTTACCCATAGGCCATATTTTTTAATAAATAAAAAAATACACACATATATATGCTATATGAATATATGGAACTTACGGGTTTCTTCTCCAAAAGGCTATAAGTGAAAGTAGCATATGTGCATAATATTGTCCGTATCTTGCATATATTCTCTAAGGATATTAGAATAATTTAATGTGAAAGCTGAGAAAATACAACATTATCTACAAGATTTGACAAGGATAAAAGTGAAGACTTTAAAACACATTTTGTTTAAAAAAATAAACTTATTCTGAAGAGCATAATTTTTACAGTAAAAAATCCACAAAAAAGGTTTCTAGCAGGCTGTCTGAATTCCCAAGCCCAGTTCCATTTCTACTTGTTTTTACTTTACATTTGCTGATCTTATTTCATCAGCTTTAGCAGAAGTACAAGAGTGTTCAAACGGCTGTACTGTAGTTTTAAGTTCAGAATACAAAGGCTCTGGCGTAGAAGTCTCTGTTTCTACCAGAACATTTTCTCCAGTAGCTTGTGACCATGGCTGAAGCTGTGTGAAAAGTACTTCTGCTGTTGAAGTGTCTCTTTTGCAAGAGTCCCTTCCTTGTCTTCCAAAACTGTTTGGACTTGGTGAAGACTTATTTGTTACCGTCTTGTTATTAGGAGCCTGACCTAAATCTGTGACAGCATTATGTACTGCTAAATTCAAACTCATATGACCCTCATCATCTTCTTTATATCTAAAGGAATACAATTAAAAATACTGAAAATTCAAGCTACAAACATAGCATTTACAGCAGAACATGAGAATAACATCTAATTAGACTGCAAAAACTAAGAACGTCAGCAATTAAAAGAGAGATTGCTATTTTTCACGTGGCACTCAAACAAAATACACTCTGTGTGAAGGAATACCTGCAAAAGGGTTCCAAAAAGTAGTTTTTATCAAAAATACATCACTTAACAGAAGATATATGTATTCATAATTATATTTTATTTGCTGGATTTTCTTGTCCCAAGATGGAGAGTATGGCTTGTTTATACTACAGAAGCTGTTCATATATTTATGTACTCTCTTTGGTGGATACAACTTGCAGGCTCAAAAAATTCCTTTCGACAATCTAGGTTACAAGATTTTAACACTGGTAAAAGCTAGAAAAACAAAAAGACCTTTTTTTTTACTTGGTTTAACCATCTTTACCCTAGGTTTCCCATCATGATAGTGAAACCTAAGTAGTTGTTTCACTCTCAGAATGTTTAAAACTGAACTAAACTTAAGATAGCATTTAACTAAACACCTGGATGTCTTAAACAAAACATTAAAAAAAATAGCTTATGATCTAAACAAGAATCAACTGGTAACATACCTGAAATGAGAATGACTGCTGAGTTCATGAGCTTTTCGAAGATATAGGGTCAATGTATAACTCCAGGAGAAACATTTCTGACACATGTGGCATTTGTATTTCAGAACGCCATTACTCTTGGAAAGAAAGGCTGTTGGAGTCATTGAAGGCTTGCATGTATATGTAACAAAAACTAATCATTTGTTGAAAAGAGGGAAACCACACTAACTAGCTGGAAACCTTTTTGAAGTTAACTTCATAAGATGTTTAAAATGTATGGGTTTTAGAACTTGTCTGATTAAGCAACCCCAGTGTACATGGAAATTCTCTGCATTGGCCATCAGTGCCACAGATATCTCCAACAGCAGTGTGACACATAGCTTTCACTAAAATATATACGTTTTACAGCGTAACAGTGATCCTAACTCAGAAAGATGAAGAAACAGGCAACAAGTGTGCATAAACTAGAGTGCATTTTTTAATGCTGTGGGCAGACTCACCTGATTAAAAGTTATGTAAGCTTCACACACTTCATAGTTTCTCTATTTTCAGGTAACATACTAGTTCTAAGGATGGAGGACAAGCATGAGGAGAAAGGTGACATTGGATTTTAATCCCTGAAAAGGGGTGGGGTTGGCCAGAGTTCAAGACTGTCAATAAGCAACTGCAGGCACCTCAGGTAAGCACACAAAATCTATAGGAAAGGATGAGTCAGGTATTTGCATAATACTTGCAAGAGTCCAAGAAATGTGTGCAAATAAATACTTGATTTGATGCAAAAATGAAACATTTCATTAATTCACAAGAAACTAAACACACATAAATTTGTAACTTCGGTCTCATTTATAGCAATATATTTTATTCTGCTATTTAATGTACTCACCACATGTGCTCTCTTGTAATGCCTTCTCAAAGTTTGTAAAGTCTGTGAAGTAAAACCACATCCTTCAACATCACAGCTGTAGGCATCTGAATCACTGTGTGTTTCAACATGTTTATGCAGATCATACGCATTCTTAAAACTGAAAACAAGGTAAAACAAATAACAGATATAATAGTACAGAGAAGTAGTCTTGTGGTTAATGTTTAGGACTGGGAGGTAGTAATTTTTGGCTCTGAGAATGGCAAGTGAAAGCGGAAATGTGTAAATCTCTACCTCAGTTTTTCCACCTGTGTAAAGGGGATAGTACAGACATCTCTTTGATGTGCTCTAAATTTCATTTTCCATTCCCTGTTTCTTCCCACACATCCACACCATGCCCAAATCTAGGCAATTTTTCTACAACTATGTTGCAAGGCATCACCCTCTCTTTCTGTTCACATAGAGAAAATTCTTGCCCATTATCTATCAGGCACTTCATCCTCCCTGGTCTAGAAATTCAAATTATTTCCTTCTGTCCACCCACAGTTTGAACGCAAAAGTACTTAAATATTTGTTCATTTTATCCCACTTCCAGCATACAAATGCTAGACCTCTCATCCTCTCTGGCAAAGTTAAACATAATTTGTCGATACTTATATATTCAACTTGGTCTATCACATCACAGTGCCACTTTTTTTTTTCTTTTTACATTATTTCACTGTTATGTGGCATCCTATGGTGAAAGCAGAAAGGAAGCCACCATTGAAAAATATAAGTTAATACAACTGAAGGTATAGTAAGCCTGCAGCAGAAAAATCACTCAAAGGAGAAGACTGTGACTCTCCCAGCAAACATCAAGTAATCATGGCAAAACCCACAGTTTAAGGCACTACTGCTATACATTTCAGCTTGCTGTGATGACCATTTCATAGCACACAGTGTCTTGCCAAAAAAATTCACCTTTTAACACTACTTGCACCAGAAGTTCAAGAACTACAATGTCTCAGCAGCTGAATGCAGATGAACAGCATATGAATCTATTAGATTTCTGCATTTAACAGTTGATTATTTTTGTGGTTGAAAACTTTCATTTCTTTACTAACTTCTATGCAAAATACTAACTCGATTCTACCGTTTTGCTTGCATAGCTACGAGCCTCAAATTTTCTTACCTGCTGTCACAGAGGTGACAATGGAAAGGACGTTCATCACAGAGTCAGAATCTGATGTGTGCCTTCAGCAAGGAGACACTTGTGCATACCATATGACAAAGGGCACACATAACATGATTAACTAGAAAAGATAGTAGAAAGAACAATACTTTAAGTTCTGTGCCACAACTTCACCAGAACATTGTCTGCTATGATATATGACAAAAAGTTCATTAAAATATCATATTAAAATTAACAGATTGTAATACATCTGGGAATAAAATGTACAGAGCAAAAAAAAATATAAAAATGGAGTGGAGATACAATAAAGTGAGTAGTGTAATAATGGTCAATCTTACAATGTTTCAAGTTACATTCAAAAAACAGATGGTAAGTGAAAAAGATGTAGAGGATCACGTTTCACTCTCTAGGCACTTAAAAAAAGGATTATTATCATCTTGCCCCTGGCATTTTGGGAGGATTTCTAAAAGGTGCGTGTTGTCTGGAGGCCTTCTGACAGACAAGCACTGGCAAATCTACATTCAGTGTTTAAGGTATTACCACTCTTCAAAAAGGTGGCAGAAAGAATATGTGTCTGTCCTCCGCCTCCCCGTTTCACATTCAGGTATATTCGCTTAAGGCAAAATAATCCTTGGTGCCAGCTACGCTGCCAGACTACGAACTGCAATGGCTGAGATGCAGGTTTGCTCTGACGACTCTGGAACCGAGGAGAACCTCTGGCTGATTGGCAGGCAGGACTGTAACATTAAGCTGAACAAATGCTTGCTTTGCTGCATATGAATCAGCAACCTAATGAGTGCAGTAGGAGGAGCCTGAATAAAGAAGTTTTGGATTTAGACAAAATCTGTTACATTAAGGACCTCAATCAAAACACTGTCTTATAATCAGCCTGGTGCTTTCCAGGTGGCCAAAGAAAACCATGCAGTTGAAGTGCTCATGTTTTCTCAAAAAACAAGTACATCTAATGTATTGTAACTATTCTGGAATCACTCCCTGCACAGGCACTTTCTCCTTATAGTTTGTCTTGAACTGTAAGAATTTTTTTTTCTCTCCCTAAAATAATTAACTTCATATGGAAAACTAATCTGGAATAACTTAATCTGCAAAACTGCATCAGCAAAGTTCAGCAGTCTCTTGAAATGGGAGTATCCAACAGTTTAGTTAGTTGTGTGGCATGTAAATGTGTCCACGTAGGGAGTGACTTCAGAATATCTACAACATTTGCGTTCACATCACAGCTTATTTCAGGATAATTTCTTATACGTAGGCAAGTTCTTTAGAAGACAATTTCAATATTTATCTATACCAGCTATTATGAAATATGCTGTGGTAAGAATCTGAAAATGTCATGTCTGCACTGGCAGTCTGAATTACCATGCAGACATGTATGCTGCCAGAATTTTTAAAGAAAGCTGAATCATGAACCAGCGAAGTAACTGTCTCTAATAACTGAAGGGATTTAGGCTGCGCCCAAACAGTTGGACCCAGGAATGCCTCCCAGCTCCCTCAGCCAAGTTCACATTGCAGCTGGTTTGCTGTGGCTTACTGGGACTTGACACAGGTTCACATCAACCTTCTTCTTACGTTCAGCCACCTTGCGATTTTCCTTGGCTGTGCAAACAGAACACGGTCTCAATTATCAGGGGACAAGGACAGTCAGGCACATTGTACAATTTACAACGGTTTAGATGCAGCCACAGTCACCAGAAACAAATACTTCAGTTAACCATTTGCTTTATTTAATATATCAAATCTATCTTAATGTGTATTATGCTTTAAGAAAACCAACAGCATATTTAAACTGCTTCATTAGCTAATAAAAACAAAACAAAAAATTAATTTGTATTTATTTCCAGTTTCTATCTAAAATTGCCTCGAGGAAAAGGAATAGAAGTATTCTAGTTAACGAAATAAAAATAATCCCGTTTTCCAATATAAAATACAGAAAATAAGATATTTTAGTTAGATACGTGCCAACTATAAAACCATTAAAACACAAACATTGTCAGTTCTGGTAGTTCACAGTAAGCACAATTCAAATGCACATTTGTTTAAGCATCAATGTGTTGACTTGCAGACAATAAAAAATGTTTCCTTAAGAATGCAACTAGAAAGTAGAATCTACCCTGACTGAGCAAGCCTGCACAAAGCTACTTGTATGTTTGTACAACCTAAATGACTGGTGCCCAGGTCTGGCTACATGGTTCAAATATTCCTGTTCCCAAAGCACACACCCACCTGCCTCTCCGCTTCTGCATTTCCTGTATGTCCAACAGCAATATCACATGTTTCCTTGTGCTTGGATGCTGTAGGATTCTTTCCCAGCAAGTCATAGCTGTTGTAGTATAACTCGTGGGAATAATTTGGGGACCTGAGGGAGATTGTGGTTAGGTCAAGGAAGGACTACACCATTTGAGTGAGGCTGACTATGCACAGCAAGGTGACCAGAGTTGCAGGCCAAGCTAAAACATAGCTTTGGTTTTAACCGTGCCCCTGGTCGTGAAAGCAAGTAAACAGGGATGCAAGTGAAGAATAAGCATCTGCATGGGAGCTACTGCAAAATAGAAAAGCCCTTAAACTTTTTGATCAGAAGGCACGAAGAAGGGAATTGCCATGCTTCAGAGAGACTGGCAATGAAATTCCTACTGTTCAGTATTTGTAACACAGTTGCCCTAGTTCCATATATTAATTTTCTTAGCTGATATAATGATGCTTATAATAACTCTGTAGTTTAACAAACCTGTTCTGTACAAGGTGACCTTGAGAAAAGTTCGTTTTATTTTTCAGAGCTCTGACTTACCATGTCCCATCATGTGATCTCGTAGAAGCCTTTCATTGGCAAAATGTTTCTGACAGTTCTGGCAAACAAGTATTTGTTCTGAAATTAAATACAAACTATTTAGTGGCAATATAAATAACTTACAAAAGATTTATTAATTAATAACCTATAGCTGCCAGCGTCATGAATAAACTAACACAGCATTGAGACAGTTTAAATATTCTTCTTCCTTACCAATACTCTTCAGATGAAAATTTAGTTTACACTTAATGAAAATGATTTTTTATCAGTGAGTTAATTGTGTCCTAAACAGAATAACAATCTGTTCAAAACACTAACAGTCTGAAATTTGAGCTCTTCTGTCAATTGCCTAGAATGGACCTACTTTCCATCACCAAAACATCCACAATTCTTAAATATATTTTAAACACTTAAAACTAGAAAAAAACCCAACCACCTCTCCCTTCTGCTTTAGCATGCAGGAAAGTTCGCCAATTAATACAGAGTTGATCAAGGTAGGGAGTGTCCTGGTGAAGAAAATACTTACTGGAAAACCAAAACTAAAAAGAAAAAAATGCCTTTTGATCTGAAAGTAGTTAGATGCTCATAGGGACGACTTGCAGAGATTTTGTAATCCAAGTCTGGCTTCTGTGGAGTTTCTCTCTTCAATAGTCAAAAGCCTTTCCCATTCACAGGCAGTTTCCTAGTGTCAGGGGAACATCATACTGTGCCATGGGCACCAAGGGAAGAGGCAGTGAGGTGTCATAGCTGCCAAACAAGTAGCTTTTCTGCTCAGCGTGTTCCGTTGCTCACTTTCTTTACCCTAATTCATCAGACATGCAGAACCAAGAGAACTTCTATGCTCTATGAAAACAACTGTCTTCCTGGAGCAAACCATGTTTTCATGCACCTGACTTATACAAAAATTAGAAATATTTATGAAATTAAATGTCCACCTTATCACAAAGCATCTTAAATGAAAATCTCTTACAGAAATGACTATTTCCACTTACTATCTTCTGAAACTTGTCTGTGCATGATCAAAAAACTTAGTGTTACTCAACAGTCCTCCACAAGTAGGACATGCTACAACTCTTTCTTGTGTGTGGGTTCTTAAATGTTCCCATAGTTTATGCTTTCCTTTAAATACACCTAAACAATCTAAAACAAACAGGAAAAAAAGCTGCACATGAGTACTGCAGTCTTTCTTATATAGAAACAGAAAAGGCTATTGCATGCTTATGTCTTACTGTTATATTTCAAGAAACACAAAAAAAGCTTCTTCTAGGGAAAAAATCAGACTGGTACTATTACAAACATCACATGACATTAAGCCCACAAATATCCATGCCAAAGCCAGATTATTTGTTACTAATCAGAATTCTTCAAGACATGTTGGTCATGTGTCACTCTTATGAAAATTTCAGTTTTGAATCAGCAGAGAGCATGCTACTATACTTTGCACCCTCACAAGTCAAAGTTTTTGCCTCCACATGTGTGCTCGTACAGTAGAACAGAGACAACATTCTTTACTATTTCCGTTGCTCCTCCCCATCACAGAACTCCAGCAATCTGCATGGTCTCTGGAAATCAGGAGAACAAGATGGGGCAGTGAATAGATGTCAACTGTACATCTCCACAAATTCTGCTCACTGACCTCTCTTTTTGTTTTTTATCATTACATTTTCTGTCTTAACATACACATTCACACAGTAGTTAACAGCAAGCAATCTGCTGTCCACCGAACAATCTTTGCATATAAGTAGCTATGTGCTCATATCACTTGAGATCACGAACAGTTTGGTACTGTGGACATAGTATACATTTTAACAGCACAAGTAGAAAGCTGAGGCTATTGACATGTGACACTTAGGGGGAAAATGCCTAGTATGTGAACATGTTGGTATAAATGGAGCTAAAAAGCTACTTCCAGTAGTAACTTCAGACAGATGTGAAGGAATTGCGTACCCTATCACACAAGGAAAAGCAGTCATGAGTCTCTTTCATCTACCTAACAAAGATAATAGCTATGCAGAAAGCTACCTTTTTACAAAGGTGTAATAAGAGTCTTTGACTGGGCCCAGGCTATTAAGGATCCAGAGGACTAAATGCAAATGCAAGAGCAAGAGGTAGGGAAAGATAAAAATATTCTATTGCAAATGATGCATAATAAGAGTAATCACAGAATCACAGAATCACAGAACGTTAGGGATTGGAAGGGACCTCAAAAGATCGTCTAGTCCAATCCCCCCACTGGAGCAGGAACACTCAGATAAGGTTACACAGGAGGGCATCCAGGCGAGTTTTCGATGTCTCCAGAGAAGGAGACTCCACAACCTCCCTGGGCAGCCTGTTCCAGTGTTCCGTCACCCTCACTGAGAAGAAGTTTCTTCCCAAATTTAAGTGGAACCTCTTGTGTTCCAGCTTGAACCCATTACCCCTTGTCCTATCATTGTTTGCCACCGAGAAGAGCCTGGCTCCATCCTCCTGACACTCCCCCTTTATATATTTATAAACACTAATAAGGTCACCCCTCAGTCTCCTCTTCTCCAAACTAAAGAGACCCAGCTCCCTCAGCCTTTCCTCATAAGGGAGATGCTCCACTCCCTTAATCATCTTAGTTGCCCTACGCTGGACTCTCTCCAGCAGTTCCCTGTCCTTCTTGAACTGAGGGGCCCAGAACTGGACACAATATTCCAGATGTGGTCTCACCAGGGCAGAGTAGAGGGGAAGGAGGACCTCTCTCGATCTACTAACCACCCCCCTTCTAATACACCCCAGGATGCCATTGGCCTTCTTGGCCGCATGAGCACAGTGCTGGCTCATGGTCATCCTGCTGTCCACCAGGACCCCCAGGTCCCTTTCCCCTACACTGCTTTCTAACAGGTCATTCCCCAACCTATACTGGAACCTGGGGTTGTTCCTGCCCAGATGCAGGACCCTACACTTTCCCTTGTTATATTTCATCAAATTGTTCCCTGCCCAACTCTCCAGCCTGTCCAGGTCTCTCTGGATGGCAGCACAGCCCTCTGGCGTGTCAGCCACTCCTCCCAGTTTAGTGTCATCAGCAAACTTGCTGATAGTACACTCAATTCCCTCATCTAAATCGTTAATGAATATATTGAATAATATTGGCCCCAATACCGATCCTTGAGGCACTCCACTAGTTACCGGCCTCCAACTGGACCCTGCCCCATTGACTACGACTCTCTGGCTTCTTTCCTTCAGCCAGTTCCCAGTCCACCTCACTACCCAATCGTCCAGTCCACACTTCCTCAGCTTAGCCATCAGGATGCTGTGGGAGACCGTGTCAAATGCTTTGCTGAAGTCAAGGTAGACCACATCCACCGCTCTGCCATCATCCATCCACCTCGTTATTTCCTCATAAAAGGCTATGAGGTTGGTCAAGCATGACTTCCCCTTGGTGAAGCCATGTTGACTGCCCCTAATAACCCTCTTATCCTTGATATGCCTTGAGATGGCACCAAGGATAAGGTGTTCCATCAGTTTCCCAGGGATTGAGGTGAGGCTGACCGGTCTATAGTTACCCAGGTCCTCCTTCTTACCCTTTTTGAAGACTGGAGTGACATTTGCTTTCCTCCAGTCCTCAGGCACCTCTCCCGTTTCCCAAGACTTGGCAAAGATGATGGAAAGTGGTCCAGCAATGACTTCAGCCAGCTCCCTCAGCACCCTCGGGTGCATCCCATCTGGACCCATGGATTTATGGATGTCCAGGTTGCTTAATTGGTTTCTAACCCATTCCTCATCAACTAAGGCAATCTCCTCCATTGACTTGACTTCCACTGGGGTCTCAGCAGAACAGGACTCCTCAGGGCTTCCTCCGGCAGAGTAGACAGAGGCAAAGAACGCATTCAGTAGTTCTGCCTTCTCTGTATCTTCTGTCACCAGGGCACCCTCACCATTCAGTAGTGGGCCTACATTGCCTCTGGTGTTAGCTTTATCTGCCATGTATTTAAAGAAGCTCTTCCTGTTGCCCTTGACCCCTCTTGCCAGGCTTAACTCTAAGGAGGCCTTAGCTTTCCTCGTTGCCTCCCTACATCCTCTGACAACGGCCTTGTACTCTTCCCAAGTGGTCATACCCTCCTTCCATGATCTGTAAATGCTCCTCTTCCACTTGAGCTTACCCAGCAGTTGAATCAAGTGAATTAAACTCAGTGACAGGTTGGATAGCTTTGGGTCTCAGAAATTAATAAAGAAAATTAATTTAACAAAAAAGATCTGCCTAGTTCATTTAACCAAGTTGGTGCATTGTGAGTTCCATTTCTACTATCCATCACAACATTCTCTCAAGTAGAAAAACAATGTAATTGCCTTGATAGCAACCCACATCAACTCCAATGGGTAGAATGTAGACAGCTTCCTGGAAGGGAGTTCCGAGCTCCAAATTAACACGCTAAAGGAGAGCACTTTAGACTCCTTATTAAAAAGACAAAGGAAATCCTAAAACCTTATCTTGCCTACAATGACAAAACAGGATCATCAGTGTCTCTTTCACCTCTACTGTGTACAGGATACTTCTGATCAGGAGGGGCCATAGAAAAAGGGAAAGCTCCTACGTCTAGATCAGAAGCTGGAAAACTGATTAGTTTTCTAGCGCAACATGAAGATTTCTGTCTCATTTTACCCTCCAATTCAAAATGTGATATACAGGACATCAGATTGGATCTCCCTCTTACATCCTTCCTTTATGAACTCTGCCAGGGCGCTGAGTACACAAGGAGCCTCCAGTTGCCCTGACCAGCCTGTAGCCATCTTTCTCTATAATTGTCCTCTGCAGCCAGTTTGACCCTACACATTTAAGAGATTGCTTCTATTTGAGGTCTGCTCCAATACGGTGATGATGTTCAAGCTTCCATCACACTTTTGTGGTAGAGCTGAGTTGTGAGACAGAGCAGTGAGAAGGCTCATCCAGGGCCTCCACTCACAAGCCCTGTGCTCCTTGGCTTGGGAGCTGCAGTTACCCACCCCTTGTACCTACTGGCCCTGCCTCTGACTTGCCATCTGGACTCTGTTCTTCCTGTTCAGGTTTTGTGAGACTGCACCCTGTTAGTGAAGTCCCTGCCTGCCTCTCACTCTTAAATCCCAGTTTACCTTCCCTTGCAGAGCAGACCACTCTTGCTGTACCCTTACAAATTCCAACCAACTCAGACCACCAACTGGTACACTGAGGGTCCCTGGAAAAGACTGATCACTTCCTACCTGTTGTCTCAGTTCCATGACAACTGCTTCCTCACGGAAGACCTTACTGGCCTGTGTTTGCTTGTTAAAAAAGCTGAAAGTTGTCTTTCATTGCCTGGACATTATGATTCACCTTCAAGTGCATAACACCACCCCAAATGTCAAGATCTCAGACTACAACATACCCTGTAAGACTCGGGAGCTATTATTTTGTTCTGAGGCAGGATCAATTATACCTTGGTCTCAAAAGAGGTCTTCTCACTTCCTCAGTGATAGGCAACCTCCATCATTTCAACAGGCAACTGCTACAGTATTTTAAAATACCCTATTAAAATGGCTTTCCTAACTTGCACCTCTCTTGTTACAACTGAAGTTCAACACTTCTCATCCTTTCTAGCACAGACACGGAGAACAGATGATTTAACTCTTCCTAGCAGCAGGGCATTTCTTAAACATATTAGAAGATATACCATGTTCCTTTTCTTCCACATTTCCCTTTTCCCCATTCTGTTATTTAGGCTGTACAGGCAGAGGAGTCCCTTCACCTGTCATAATGGGCTACTATTTTCAACAGCTATAATCACAGTGATGTGTGTTTTTTGTTCCTCTCAGGACTACAAATTCTACACTATCGAGATACGTGAGTTCCACAGCCAAAAAAATATAGTGCTAATCTCAAATCTAAAAATTGATAATCTCAAGAGGGAAAAGGAACAAAATGATGTTGCCTTGCACTCACTGATGGGATTTTGCCACCATTGCAGTGAACAACTAACTCCCAAAGTAACTTTAACCCATAAACTGAAAAGACACATATCTAGGGAGGTTCACCAAGGGGATTCCAATCAAGCCTGGACTTTGTTGACACATTTTACAAGACATAGCCAAACTGATTGGTTTAAAGCTAGCACAGAACGGTCCATTCCAGGACCTGAGTCCCAAAACTTGTCTCATTATTCTTCAGCAGAAAGTCTTTTCTTCTGGAGAGGTTCTGTTAATACACTGTGTAGGTCTGAAGCTGAATGGCATGCAAATCAAATGGCAGTTCATAGTTTATCCCTTACTCAAACAATCAAGGCATCTGCTATGAAAGACTGTCAATGGAATGTGGCTTCTACAATACAGCCAAGGGCAGAACATCAGCTTTGAAGCCATGACAACGATTTAACACGAGAGGTAGCAGCAATATAGACAAAGCATTAAAAATGCTCGTTCTCATCACAGAGCTGAGAAAAACTAGGATGGCAATATGTGTGCTTCCCTTGATTTAATGGGAACATATGAGGGAAAGCAAAGAGTAAGCTCACCATTAAATATTAGCATGAGGAAAACAACCCTGATCCTGAGCAGTAGAATATAAGTGAAAGGTCCATTTGAATAGTGTGTGAACTATCAACCACAGGCAGAACTATGAGGAAACTCAACCCTGTTCAATACTGGCAATTCTCAACTTAGACTAGCTAGGAGTTGAGGGCATTCAACCCCATGGATGACACGAACTATTCCGCTTGAATCATGGTGCCTATAAAACAGAAATGTTTCTGCAACTATTTAAGATAGATTAAAAAATATCTGAAGATTTCTCACAAGTTCCTATGCAACATGTAGCACTAAATGAATTTTATAAGAAATGCTGGATTGAAATACTTTTTGAAACACAATTTTTTTTATATGAACTACTTTTCCAGTGACAGTAAACAGCTTTCTTCGGATCTGCAACAGTTTCTTCCTCAGTAGCATAGGTGTGAATAGCAACACACTGATAAAACCACACTGGGTTATTGAAGGTAACCTAAAAACAAAATAGAAGCAAGGAGAAGACACAATCGTTTTGGCAGGAAATCAACAGACAGGAACTTCGAATTAAGTGGTTTTAGAAACCAAACAGACATCAGTAAATATTGCAGTAACTTTTAATTAACTCACCCGAACACAGAGACAATTACATAAACTACAAAAATGTAGAACATTCTACAGTATCCACCACAAAAAACAAGTCCAGAATTTTCATCTACCATCTAGTAGTTGAAAAGTCTGTCTAGACTAGTTGAGTGAATGCTACCTATTCTTTGGGGCAAGGATCTTTCTGTTAGTGTATTTCTGCTGATTTATTTATTTATTTGGTATATTTTTACCTCCTCCCTTCACTTTTACCTGCTCCTACTCATAAGAAGGCTATGAGGGCAGTGCAGGTAATTCCAACAGAAATGGGAAGACTGCACATCAATTAAAGTGAATTAGGTGTTATGGACACAGCACTCCACGAGTCAGTACTTAAGTGACAAGGGGGACTAAACCTTAATTAGGCTCTGTCTCACTCCACAAAAATCCACACCTGCAGAGTGAAAGTAGGCTGCATATAGCATTTTCCTCAAGTAACACAGAGTGTCATTCCATTACATACTATCATCAGCCACAATTCAAAGTCTTCCTCTCAGTTCCAAATAATTTAACCCCTTAACCTCTCTGCTGTGCTGGCACAATTTTATAAGGCTACACATTGAACTTGGACAAGGAATTGATCTGGCTTTCATCCAGATCAAAACACTGGGGAGAGGAAATGGGAAACAGGCGAAACTCCTTAGGCTGATATTGCCACTCCTGATAGCTGCCAAATGAAAAAGGACCTGGGTGTGCTGGCTGAACATGAGCCAGCAGTGTGCCCAGGTGGCCAAAAAGGTCAACAGCATCCTGGCTTGTATCAGAACTAGTATGGCCAGCAGGACTAGAGAAATGATTGTCCTCCTGTACTCAGCACTGGTGAGGCCATACCTCAAATCCTGTGTTCAGTTTTGGGTCCCTCACTACAAGACAGATGTTGAGGTGCTGGAGAGAGTTTAGAGGAGGCAATGANGAACAGGCTGCCCAGGGAAGTGGTTGAGTCACCCTCCCTGGAGGTGTCTAAAAGACCCTGTATGTGACGTTCCTAGGGACATGGTTTAGAAGTGCACTTGACAGCATTAGGTTAATGGTTGGACTCGAGGATCTTAAAGGTCTTTTCCAACCAAAATGATTCTATGATTCTTATTTAAACACCTTTTTTTTTTTTTAAGAAAAATATACAAATAAAAAAATAGATTTAGAATTATCTGGTTTTAATCATCCTAATCTTAGTAGAGTGGATTAAACTAAGATGCTAGGCATCCTGTGTGCAGAACAGAGCATTCACACAAAGAGTTAATGCAGGCAAACTACTGCATTTTAAATTCATACTCTAATGTATTTCACAATAGCTCCCTTAGGGAGACAAGCCCTTATTTCCTCTGAAGGGATTGAAACATGATCTGAGAAAACCAAGGTCCTCTGTATATGAAAACATATAGGCATATTAAGGTGAATCAACCATAGGTATTGAGCTAGACAGTGATCGAAAGCCTCTTCAGTTCTTAATCAGATTAACCATATGGGTGTTAATCCCATTTTAATTTGTTGGCACCTTCTCTCTAAGTGTTCTGTCGGAGCTTTCTTAAACATTTTTTTATATGTAAATAGGAGAGGAGAGAATTTTTTGGGGCTGTTGCCTGAGTCAGAAGCTTTACATTTGAGGAAACTGAATCCGACACAGTAGGAGGCACCACAAGAGTCAAGGGAAGCTGTATAGGTGATTCTCAAAGAGAATTATATTCATAACTGTGGGAACATATTTGCAGGAGGGTGGGAAAGGCAAGTAGTTTTCCCTGCCCTCAAAGTTCTCTTTCGCAGCGTGCCCTACCCCACCTCCTGGGTCTAGTTTAGCCTGCCTACTAAGTTGGGAAACATTCTTTTAATTAATAAAATTCACAACATAGTTTGAACTTGAAAAAACATGTATAAAAAGATTTAAGAAAATGCTATGGACTACAGGATTCCATTGGCCAAACCTGCCCAGTTACATAAATGGAAAACAAAACATGAAATCAATTAACAGGAAGATTTTTCTTCTGTTTTTTTAAGCATGTTTTCCAAAATACTGTGCTTACTGACATACAGCAAAATCAAATTCTGAGGGCTTTGAAGTTTTTCTGAACCTCTTCATTTTTAAAATAAATAGACCAGTCACAGCAGTATGTGAGTAAAGAATGATTTGTATGTATTAAAAAGCATTAATAACAAAAATAACTACTGTAAAAAATATTATTCCTGTAAGCTATGAGACATAATGGCAATAAGATTTATTTGTAACAATAATTTGTAATCAAACTATGCAAACAATACAAAAGTTATAATAAATAAAGCTCTGTATTATATGTTTAGGCTTCCAGTTTTAAAAATAAGAGAATGGGGTACTTCCATGCTTAATTCACTAGTAAATAAAAGCCTTCATTTACAGAGATGTAGTTTCTCACAGATTGACTCAACAACAGAATTACCTCTCCATATAAAATTAACTCTCAGATTTTTATGTTGTTCCTTATTTAATGTAAGGAAAACTACTTAAAAGAGAGGTATCAAAGCATTATATAAGTATAGATATTCTAAATTCAGAGCCAAAAGAGCCAAATGGATATTTCTAGACATCCTGTGCAGTAATAACATATAGGTGAGGAGGCATTCACCTTCTATATATGCTGTGGCACAAATAATTTGTGAGCTGAAACCCTAAGAGGAAATTGGAAATAAGTTTAGCTCTAGTAAGGAAAAGGTTAGCAAAGCAAAGAATGGGCTATAATCGCCATCAGAAAACAAAAGTAATTTCACTCCATCACTGCAGCATATTTACTCAAACATCACACTGATTCTAATTCAACAATGTGATGCATGTGAGGGACACAAGACCTATGTAAATCACCACCAGTCTGACGTTCCCTTCAACGGAAATATTTTCATCCTCATTAGTGTTTGTTTATAACCTCAAAAAGCATAGTTTATGTCATAAATTATTTTTATCACAACTTTGATACAAAGAAGTCATAGATAATAGAGAACTAGGATTTAAGGATGATAACACATGAATCACTGAAAGGCCTAGAGAGACATAGACAAAAAAAGTATCAAGGCCTTTATTTCAATTTGTTATTCAACATTACTAAATCTACATCAGATTTGCCCATATGTGGTTTGCAAAATTATTTAGTTTTACAGTTTTTCTGGGTTTGTCAGTACAAAGCATTTCAGTTGTTTCTTCCTCACCAATATTTTATGTTTTCAGTTATATCATTTAACTCAAATGAAACAAAAACCTCATCTAACAAGAAAAAATAATACAGACCAGATAGACAATTTTCCTGTACTATTACTTTCTCTAAAAACTATCTTGCTCAACAGTTACACAAAAGGGGATGGTAAGAAAAATGTCATCTGCAAGGCATCACACTCGTGGATGCAAGGGTAATGCTCACTAGCCATAAATAACAGCTGAGGTTCTGAGGCGAACAGTGACAGAGAAAGTGCTTCCCTATAATGTTATATCAATATGATGTCACTTCTGATCAGGAATGAACACCTCCAAAAAGAAGGAAAAAAAAATATGTAGGCAACACTATTTATGTTAACATTGTTAATAAAAGGTAGCAACTGCTAATAATATTTGTTTCCTTGATTCAGAAATAGCACAGTCAAAACTGAATGGATAATGATTTTATTTCATACAGGATACTAAAAAGTGGTCAGGATGCAAACTCTTTTTAGTTGAAACCGATCGTTGCCACATTTGGACATCAGACTTACATGAACAGCCCATTGCAAATGTCTGATTTTTGTCCCAGAAAAAAAAAAATTTCCATCTGACTATGGAAATGTCATATGTTCTGTTGCCTTTCTTCAGACACACAATAAATGCTCTGGGTCTGTCTACAAACGACTAAGTCCATTAATTTATCATTAAATTATAGTATAAGTTTTGAATATACACTCTTAAAACACAAGAGAAGTCACATCTTTGTCAAAAAGATTATTTTAGTCACCACAAAAAGAAAGAAAATTTGAATTCAAGGTCACAGTTATGATGCAAATATGTTGTTTACATTTTTGTGAATGCTATTGTAATAATTACCATGTATTACTTACAAAGAGAGTAGAAAACATTGTTCAGAAGTAAGATTGAGAAAAAATTCCCAATAGTGAGTCAAATCTAAAGAACGCTAAGGTAAAGTTAAGAAAGTAAAATACAGCAATATCCCAACATGTTTCACTTACATCACAGTTCTCCCAATGGCAAACAAACTTCTCTGAAATCTTTGGTAACTGATGCCAGCTACGGCTGTTCTGCAAACATGCTGGCAAATCATGGTGCAGCGCCTGTAACTGAGAGCCTATGAATTTCAGTTTGGTGTGGTAACTGTGAAAACTGACATGCGTTATCAGTGCTCTGGGATCTTTCACCCCAAATTCACAACTTCTCCACCAACACTGGTACTGCTCTAAACACAAGAAAGAAGCAACATTTTACAGAACACTGCATGAAATCTGCAACCATGTGCCACAACAGTGAGAATGCCAGTATACTTCACAATCTGCAAGTAAGCTCAGCAGAGAAGCTGGTAATTGGTATCTACAGATAACGCACTCAATAAAACTTGCAAATCTCAGTGGCAAATAGGTTTTCCACTGTCTCCCAACTGCAGCAATCCTAGAGTGCTTTGTACCTTAAAACACAACTTTTTACAGAAAGGCACTTAATAGATTCATTAGGAAAATTTCGTCAAAATAAGTATTTTCTTAGGTATATATTATGACACTCTTCAGCTTAGGTCATAGAGACATTGTTAATGTTGATCTAATGCTATTTTTTTCACCTTTAATTAAAACTCATTCACCTTTAATTAAAATGTCTACACCTGTAATTATACTTGATTACAGTCTTAAGAATAAAGAACAGGATACACAAGAGCCAAAATAGCTATATTAAAAAGTCTAGTATATTATTGCTGTTACATCCATAGAGACTGCCTATCATTTTCTGCAGAATCAGATTTTTTTGTTTTCCTTTTAAGTACACTTAATACTATTAAAAAGATGTAAAATACAATACCCATCATAAAATAACACTGGTGTATGTATCCAAGTAAGGCAAATACCATACAAACAATAAAAGTTTCAGTTTTTCTATAAAGATTCATACATGTGGTACTTTGAACTTAAAATTCTTAAGCAGCAGGCTAGTTCCCTGAAAGGGAAGAATTCTGACATTCAAAAACGATTTGCTAAAATCTGTTTTACACAGTTGCACCTGCTGGGACCCTAATCTTAGAAAAAAAAAATCCTGAGCAGAAGTTCTTATGACATCACCTCTCCAGTCTCTTTCCATATTATAATAGTAACAGCTATCAATACAAACAAAAATGCAGGACAATCAGACACGAAGTAAAAAGCAGGTATAAGCCCTTGTCTAAGGGCTTCATGCAGCTGGGCCTCAGAAAAGCTATGGACATCTGCAGTGCAGGTAAAGTGAAGGCAATTTTATTTTCTAGGCTAGGAATAATTTTCCAAACTGCAATGTAATCCATGTGACAGATAAGACATAACTGACCTGCTGTTTCCAGAGGGTGCTGTAGGTACTCTTCCAAGTGTTCTGCAATATGATTATGAAATTCCTCCATGCATTTCCCTACAAAGGAGCATTCTTTCCATTCACATGGTAATATCAGTTCAGCATTCTTAAATTTGCTCCCAGGGGCCATCGCCTAAGATCATTAGATGTACAGAGAAGTTTTAGTTATCATATTACATTTCTGTAAATTTCTCTCGTAAAAACAGCAGTTAAGATTACATGACCCTAGATGACATGAGCGTTTTTTGGTTGGTTTTGGTTTGTGGTGGGTTTTTTGTTGTTGTTTTTTGTTTGGTTGGTTCTTTTATTACTGGATGTGTTATTTTAAGAATTTAAGGCCATATTTTGCAAACATTTACACCTTGCCAGAAGCCACAAGTTGTAACATTTTCACGACAACCATACGGTAAGAGTCTTATGATCACCATCCCAAACATCTGCTGAGGATGCCTTCATTGCAATTTAACTTCACTGCACTACTGCAAAACCTCTTTCCACATGGAAAGCCAAAGTAACCATTACCAAGAGTGTAATTTTGACAGTTACTTTAGCCTGACATCAGTGGGGGCTCCCACTGAACAGGGCTGGTCCCATCCACCCCTTCTTGTTCTTCTGAAGATCCAGCTCTGGAATTGGCACAGCCAGGCACTAAATGAATAAGAAAACTGATCCAACTGAAAGCTAACTTTTTTGGAGGGGGGAGGAGAATTGATAGACAGACAGCTAAATCACTTTTCTGCTCAACTTGATACATATTTGTATCAGTATAAAGAAAGCAACAGGAATATACACCAAGGAGAAACAGATCAACTGTTTTTTCATGACTGGACAGATGTAACAACAGCAAACTTTATTAAAAACTACTGGCCCATTATCAGTGGTTTACTAGCCCCCTGCTCTTCCCTGTTTTACCAGCTTCAAAGATCTGCCCGTTCAGCTGCTCAGAGGACCACTCCCTGACTTGCAATATTCCCAGCAATCTGAATTAGTTTTAAGAGTTTAAATAGCCTCCAAGCAGATCAGCTGATGGATCTCAGCCAGCAGCAGACTTTGGAAAGAGGATAGTAACAAGCAGCTGGGAGGAGGTTCTTCATTTTCTCATCAACACATACAAATCTGGAAGACAAACTCTGTCCAATAGCCTAAAGCATCACTATAAAAGTCTGACTGCATCTTCCTTGATGCTCTTACTGATTCTATTGATTAAAAAAGTCAGGCACTGACATACTACTGGGTTAAAAAAAACAGTGTGCAAGCAGAAAAAGCATGCAGAGAATCAGTATGCCAACTAAATGGTGTTAAGCAGACATTGTCAACATTACTGGCAGTATCTTTGTACTTTCTGCTACCAAAAATACCAATTTGGAAGCATTTCCCCGCCAGTAAGTTAATTACCAGAAAGCTTCTGAGAGAATTGATGTCCAGTCTTAGATTACAAGTGGGACTCTTCTCACATGGTAACAGTTTAATCTAAACTGCTACAGCCAACCCTTTTATTTCACCAATGCCCTGTCTTACTGACCTGAAGCAGGAGATGCTGGCACACCCGAGGGCACACTGAAAGGTCGAGAAGACTGACATTTATGCTCCGTGTTAAATAGCCCATTGTCAAGGAGTTTAATAAAGCTATTCCAGACAAAGTGTTAATACTACTGGAACAAAATATCAAATTAATTAAATATTAAAAGTTATCATTATTCTAACCGGCCAATTCCGGTCTTCACAATGACCTAACAGGCAGATTAGACAAAGGCAAAAATGAATCGAGAGGCAAACTCTTGCGAGCGACCTTGAAATCCTCCGGTCCATAACGACAAGGACCCCCCATAAGGACAAGGACCCTCCCCCTTGCCCCTGCTGCCTCTACATCCCACCTGAGCCGCCCTGAGCTGCTCACGGCCGGGGGATCGGTTTTTTGTCGGGCAGGGGCGCTCTCCACGCGCCCGACCAACGGCACTAACCGACCCCGGGCTGGGAGGGCGGGGGGCAGCGGGGGGACGTTGCGGAGCGAGACAGGTACGAACGCGCACCTGCGCCGCGTTGCGCATGCGCAGGAGCTGCACCCCAAGGCACCAGGGAGCGGGGCTGGGGCGGCTCCCCTCACAGCCCGGGGGAAACGGGCGAGCTGCGGCCCAGCGCCGCCATCCTTCTCCTCCCGGCGAAGGCGTGAGCGGTGGCCGAGAGCCAGGCCTTGGGCGCTTCTCAGCTCCGCTGCTGAGCGCCGCATTTCCGCCGCGCTCCCGTCCCGCGGTGGAGCTGCGGGTTGCTCCGCGGTGCTGCAGCCCGTGGCTTTACCTGGGGCTACAGTCAGCGGGCGCGCGGCCCGCCGGCCGTTAACGGCCGCGGTGGTGACCCGACCCGTCCCGTCCCGTCCCCCCGCCCCTGCGCTGTGCGGCGGCAACCCCAGAGGTTTATTTCTCCGTTCTCAAACTCTTCCTCCGTCGAGATGTTTCCCAAACCTGGGGGTGCACGGTGTGGAGGCGGGCGGTGGCCGGCGGGGGGTGGTGCAGGGAGGGCAGCACGGTGCCGGAGAATCGGCAAATTAATGAACTCTTAAAAAAAACACGTTTTAAGGTTTTAAAAGTAGCATTTCTTACTCAGCGCTGGGGCTGGACTGGGTGTGTCCCTCCATTGGTCTGCCACCGACCAGTTGGTCATACATGGCTTATATTGACAAAAAAATTACATATTCATTACAATTCTTGACAACCATTAACATATTCCACGGCTGTTCTAACACAAGCTATCTGTTTAAGCAACACTAAATAACATTTGCATGCTTCTCAGTTACTTCTCAGTTACCTGTTTTAAAATAATGTCATAAACCTATGTCAGTTTTAAGAATGGGGTATGATTACTTAGCACAAAGATTCTGTGGTTACAAGGTTGGTTAATCTTTAAAGGTTGCTGTCTTAATATTCTCCTAAACTATGAGTTCTACAGTCCCTTAAAATACAGTCTAATAATTAGAAATACAGGTATCAGCGCACCTCGACTGGTGCGGGCAGCTGTGCATGTAGGTGTGTAGCTGCAGGTGGTGGGGACGTACCTTTGCTGGACTCGATCCTTTTTGCTTCCTTTATGGTGCAGGACTGGAGTCCCCCAGTTTCAAAGGGGCTCAGCGGTCGAAAGCGGCTCGTCTCACAGGACCCCTGGGAGAGCTGTCAGGCTGCAGCTGTGGCACAGGCCCCATTTCTGGTGCTGGAACTGAGGCTGAACTGCCAGCTCATGAGGAGTGGGGGAGCAGTTAGTGGGAGGCGAAATGTCCAAAGAGAAGCAGGCAATGGGCTCCGAACGCTTTTAGGGTGGTTAAAACACGTCTTTCTATGAATACCGTGGTAGCTACCACTGAACAATTCCACTCACCACCGCCTACCCTCTGATTCTTCTGTTTATAGTGCTGTTAGTTTAGACTAAACCCCACCATTTTCAACACCCTTCACACCAAACACAGGCACCTTTAAAGGTAAGAGTGTATTAGCTGACAGTGCATGCCCTTGAGAGCTGGAAGTCATTGTAGCCAAGTGTAGGAGACCACACACATTCGGTTACTGCTCCCAGACTCTGCTAAGTATCTTGTGCAACAAGAATCTGTGATTTCTTGCAAGTAGTAATTGATTACAGCAAGTTCTTGCTCTACTTGAATTACTTCTTAAACCACTCTTCATTTTGATAAAGTGCTTACACTTGATTTCTAGACATTTTTTAATGTCGGTAGACTCAGAAACACTGGCTATACTGCAAGAAGACAAAGTAAATTAGGGAGGAAATGTGTATGTCGTATAATTAGAATGACAGCTATCCCTTTACTAATGAGAAATGCTCTTGGGGTGACTGGATTACTTTAAAACAACAGCAGTAAACAGAGTGCTCTTTTCTAAGACCCTTCTGCCAGGAAGAGCTCTTACCTGTATTCAACCCACTTCTTACTTAAATAACCACACAAGTGTATCATGCCTGGAGGAAACCTTAGAGCATGTTGGGATTTGCATGTATTTCACAGGAAAAAAAAGTAGTGGAAAAGGGAGGAGAGTGAATGAGAAGTTCATTTGCCTTCAGGACAAAGTTTCTCATTTTTTCTCTTCAATTATGCAATTTAAGCTCTTCTCTTTTGCACCTTTAAAAATGATGCTTTGTCACTGATTCCACTGTCTCTTCAGCAAAAATCTGTTTGCGTCAGCATGGACTTCACAGGAGAACAATAAAGCAACTATTCTTTACTTTTTAAGACACACACAGCTACCAAATTAACCCGTGCCTGCCCAAATAACCCCAACCTATGCACCTTTATTTACTTTGAAAAGCAATCCTGAATTCTAGATAACTAGGGCCCTTGGGCAAAAGTGCCATCTGAATGTCAGTCAGGGAAAGGTATTTAATTCCCGCGAAAGCTCAGACTAGGGTGTTAGCAGAGGCACGGGTATGGAGAGATGGGAAGAGGAGCTCACACGTGCTGCTGATTTATTTTTTACCTCCCCACAACACAGCCAGAGTACCAGATTGAGAGCCATTCTTTTTTATCTCCGTCACCTTGGCACAGCAAGGAAGCAGGGTTAGAGCTTCCCCACCCTTTCCTTTAATGAGCCGATTCGATTTTTTTTTTGCTTTGTTTTTTAATTGTAAAACACCCCTCTCTATTCCAGTGTCGCCTTCTCAATGGTGCTCCTGTGTCGACTGGCACGCAGATATCCCGTACGCAACAGAGCAGCTCTGCTCTGTGCGTGAGAAAGAACCGTCACTCTTGAGAAAACACTGCCCACAACCCTGCTTTCGCTCTGCCCCAAAGTGGCGAAACATGGACCTGCTTCATTCCCTTATCGTTTGAGCACCTTATCCTTTGGTTTCTGCATATAACACATTCTATGTGTTTTACCTTCGAATTTAATTTATGGTAAACTGAACACACACTAATGCCTCCCTCTGTACAAGTAACAGGATATAGGCTCTGTTAGAAAAAAGCATCTGAATGCAATAATCACTAATATTTAGTTAACAGCACTGCATCCACCACAACTGCTCAGTACAGCAGGCTCCACATGTGTTCTCCCACGCAGCTTTCAGCTGCGCTTCCATTGTATTTCCTTCCCTCTCAGCCCTCAGGTCCCTCTTTTCACAGGGTTATAATCTGTTTCTTGGTGTTCACTACATGTGAGAGGTGCAAGTCTCAGGGACACACTTGTGTGAGCTCAGTGAAAAGAGCCAGCTGTGTCGGGAAGAGATACAGAAACTAGCCTGTGGCTTGCAGGAAGGCTGGCAGAACTCCGCTGGTATCTGCTCCTGTTAACAGCACCCAGCGCGTTAATCCCTACACGAGCCGTTCTGGCAAACAAGCCAGAGCACGTGCTGTCTCCTTACTTGAGCGAGTGTCACGGCAAGAACCTCAGACTCGTGTGGGTAGGAAAACGGCAGAAATCTGTAGAAAACTGGCATAACTGGTTTCTCCTAATTTTAACTCCTCATTCTGCCATTACTACACTTCCTTTCTCATAGCCATTCAAATTTTTGCTACATTTGCTGAACATCTTAAAAACTTTTTTAGAATAAAAATCTCTAAGTAAGAAAAATAAGGGAAAGCACTCAACTGACAGCAAAAAGACATTAAAACTTTAAAATTTTGCTTTAGACTAAATAAAACCCCAAACTCAGTAATTGCTTTTGACAACGGCTGCTCTACAGCCATTGTAACTACTAAGCAGCTTTTCAAAAGCTTTAGCAATTAACCACGCACTGCAACTGGTTGAAACAGCTCATGGAAAAGGCAGAAAGACAAGAGCATTACGCTACAAATGTTGATGAAATCCTGACTCCAGGGGCGAGACTGAAGTCTCCCGGACAAGTCTTACCTTCCCTGCTGCACTCACAACCCACTCTCTCTGCCCCCCTCAGCTCAGCTGTTGGGAGTTTACGTTCAGCAACAGTGAACTTGGACTTTCTAGAGAAATGGCTGAAGGTGTCAGCCATCATTAGCTGTACTGCAGGGCCCGAATCCCAGCCTGCACTGACCGGTGCAGCAGTACATGTGCACAACAGCACTCCAGCACCCAGCAAGGAAAAGAAATCTAGAACAGCTTTCTCAAAGCATTGCAGGGCAAGAAACATGTTTTCCATTACACTGTGCGGTAAAGTACCTGTGCTTTTCTACAGTGTTCCAACATTTTTAATCAAGAAAACGGCTTCTTGCCATATACATTGCAAATATCATGGTAGCATCTCAGCACTGAACAAAATAGGATGGAGATGATGACAAGCATGAGACAAACACCTTTTTTCTTTCTCCTGTTGCCAACGTGACACTTCAGATTTGCTACAGGGCAAAAGCCCTTATGTGAAAACAAACCTCATTAACTAATCTCATGGATGGATGTCACTTGGCTGCACAGTCTGTCTCCAAAACTACTTCAAGCAGAGGTTGCCTGTAAATTGTGGTGTAGATCAGCAGTATCCTCCTCCAGTATGTCTCCTCCTTTTCCCTTTACACCAGATGAGGCCAAATACAACCACCACAAAAAGGCATAACAAAAATATAAAGGGTTAAATATTTTCCAACAGGTTTGCCTACATCAATAATAAATGTAAGGTCAAAAGTGACATTATTACTTTAAAAAGCACTGAGGAAATCTCATGGAACAAGAATCGACAAAGCAGGAGTAACTAAGCTACTTGCCCTATCCATTTTAACCTATAGTGTTTATAGGATTGTCATTTGGATGTCTGGTATTTCTTCCATCCCTGGTTTTCACGATGAGAAATTCAGGCATCTTTACGTATGCAGAACACTAACACATCACACTCTGGCAAACTGTCAGAAAATTCAGTTCTAGAAATAAATTCAGCTGTTACCTAGCTGTTAACTTCAAACAACTTCTGGAACAATAAGAGGTACAGAAACGTAGCTGGTTAGACTGACAGAAGACTGACTGGTAAGTTTCTGCAAAAACACTCACTTTTTATACCGACATATCTAAAAATAATATTTTAATTTTAGAGAGCGTAATAGCACTTGATACAGTAGGTTTTCCTGAGAGAACTCACCACAGACCATAGCCAAGAAAGATTCAATCTCCTCTGCTTTCTGTTATTACCCAGTAACAAGCTATGGAATAAATACTTTAGAATGCTACCCCATGTTTATATATATAGTGGAATGTACAAAGTTCTGTGAGACAATGATTAAGCTTATTTTGAAGCAAGTCTATGTGATTTGAAGAAAAAAATGTTTGATGCATTAATTAAGGAACAGAAAAAATAACACTGGTAGAGAAAGGGTTCTGTACCTTGATGCTCTTTTACTTCAGAGCCCGTGTGCCACAGACAGCATTCAATTAAATAATAGTCTTAGCAATAAACAATGACAATACACAGAACACTATAAAACATCACTCCTTTGGCTCAAAGTAATTCCAGTTTGTTACTGAACAGTTGTTATGCAAAATCTCCACCACACGACTGAAAATAATAACCTTCACATCCTACAGTTTAAAAGGCTTGTAACAAATTGGCAAAGGAAATTTAGATTGCACATCCCTTACGTAGTTTCATTTCTTGCGCAGTTTTGCAGTTTGAAACAGCATCAGTATAACTTTGGTATCCATCTAAAAAGGCTTAATTGGGAGAGCAGCAGGCAGTCACTATATGTCCAAGGTGAGCTCTGTCTGAAAAGACATCAGTGTTCAATGTCTCCAAACAAAATTATTTGTTTGAAACTAAAACAAACAAAATCATTTGTTTTGAAATATTTCATGTTGCAGCACACCCAAGATACAGTTGTGTTCTCATAGGGATGTTAAGAACAGTAGTAATAACAAAATCACACTGAGAGATTATAGGATACCATAGCGATGGTTGCAGGGACAGTCAGGATCATTTCTAAAAGGAGTGCTCTAGGCAGGTTTGCTTTTAGAGAACTTCCTATTGCCTGGCCTAGTCAAAGGCCTTCTAGTGGTTACATTTTTTCCCTCCTGTAGCAGAATATTATTTAAGCTAATTTTTACAGTAAGAAAAACCATCCACTGGAACAGCCTCCCCAGGGACATGGTAGCATCCCTGTCACTGGAGGTTTTAAAGATGCAATTGTGTGGGTTGCTCGATAATTTCACCTAGGCTCCCTTTCCAGAAAAGGGTTGGACCAGATGATCTTTCAAGGTCCCTTCCAACCTGGGCTGTTCAGTGATTTGGGGGATACTGAGACACTGAGATATGTGACCACCAACATGCAAGCATTTGTTGTGTGATGATTCCTTTTTACATCAGCTAGAATCACTCATGACCAGAAAACTAAGATGCTAACTTGCCTGGATGGGATTACGTGGGCCAGTTAGCGTGGGAGGGATGCTCAGCAGCGCCAGAGTACAGAATACCAGAGGATCACATTAGGACAAAGAGGTTTTGTAAAGTCAGAGAGGTCTCTGTAATGGTTGATTACCTCCATGTGCAATTCTTATCAAATAGGCAATTACATGTTACAATGACTCAGGTTGATTCAATGCATCAGGAATGCTACTATCACTAGTATTAATGTAGAACAGACGTACTCACTCCGCAGCTAAGGCAAAAAACCTCGTTTCCCATTTAAAAGCTCAATCACCATTTATGTATGTCTAAACAAACCCCCGACCTTCTAAAAACTCCCTATGCAGCACTGTAACCCTCCGTGTACATATATACATATATATATGTATTTTTTTAGATACTAGCCATCTTTTATTTATCATAACCTAGGACCTCTGCATTTGCTTTCCTTCTTTTTTTTTTCCCCTCTGAAGTACCCTGCGAAAATACAACATGCCTTTACCAATTAGGCACCAAATATAGGAAGAAAAAAAAAGAAGTTTCAAGTACATAAACAACATATTTCATAAATAAAACCTAGATTTTTCTTGACCAGTGGGTGTGAAAGGGAGGCATTTGTGGACAGAAAAGCTGAGGAGAAACTTCATTGGCGCAAGAGAATGGTGAAATAATCCAGGTGCTAGAGGAGCATAAAACTGTACTTCTCAGGATGTCGGGAGTCAAATAAAATTACAGGATCTCACGGTATTGTGTGAAAAGGATCTGAGGAAGACAGAAGCGGCTTGGGAATGAAAAATTCTCTTTCCCACACCAGTAAAAGATATTTTCTCTTCCTGATATGCATCCTTGTCCCATCAAATACAGGTTCCTCCCATACAGACATTTTATAGGCTTGTTGACATTTACAGAAAAGTAGTTCTGCTCCTCTGACACATAACATCTGTCACCAGAAATCTCTTTCTCATTCATGTTCTGTTGCAACTAAGCTTTACACAAAGCCTGGCACAGCGAGCCTCAGGACATCGCTACAGCACCAAGAAAACCACTGGAGGTTAACTTTAATATTCAGACATTTATACTTTGGAAGATTTTGTTCCAGAGATTATAAGGCATCCTTTAGAGGTTAAGTAGTCCATGTTAATACAGACTTTTGAAGCTGAAGTAATTCCTATTCATATTTTTGCTAATACATCAAACATTTTCATAAATACGATAGGCACAGACAGGATCTTTACAACCATCAATCTGTCTTCACTGTCAAACACAGCAGCTGCTTTATCCTCAGCAAAAACCTTTAGCACGGTTCTGTGGCTCAGTCTGCTGACCCAAAGGACCTTGTTCTTCAGCCATAGCTGGAAGGACAGATTTGCCTTTCAGGATTCCGTGCAGCAACTTTTGTTTTGTTTTGTTTTGCTCATTCCTTTTTGATATCAGCTGCTTTTTCTCGGTGGGATAGATACTATCTTTTTGACATGCAAAAGTCCAGAATGCACATCAATGTATGGAGAATGGACTGAAAGTGTAGTATCAGCAAGGATGTATTTGACCCAACCCGCTATTTATATCCCCAACAGTCACACAAACCTTGCCTATTATACACTAGGGCATACTGCCTCCATGTGGCAGCATATGCTTCACACATTCTTTTTTCTTATACTTCACACTGTCTCGTGTGTGGCTATAAATTTTGATATAGTTTTGGAACAGAACTCATACATTATTTCTGTGAGATAGGGCAACATGAGGATGTAAAAATTAATATATCATATTGGTAACAGTGTTTTTCACACAAATATTCACCAGGAACACACAGTAAAGTACAAAGGCTATATATATATATGTGTGTGTATATATATATAAAAAGAATGCTTTTTCAAATATTTATTACATGATGAAAGAAAAGTAATTGAAAAAAATTCACATCCTGAACTTGATCAAAGGGGACTGATTGCTCTTCAGACCTATTAGCTAAAAGCAAGATTGAAAGAGCAGTTTTGAAAAATTACATAAAACTGTAACACATTCTTTTTTTCCAGCTTATAACTGGTTTGATCCCAATTTGACTAGAAGACCGTAAGAGTTGCTTTAGCATTAGACCAGCTTTCTGACTCAAGTAGCATTAACACTGTGTTATGGGTACACAGTTTTTCCCATGACTAAAATGGAAATAATTTGTTAAATCAGTATTTCTTCCACACCACACGCATCCCCACCCCAAATCCCCAACCTCCACCTACTTTACCAATGTTGTTAGATACAAGACCTAAAGAAGATAAAAACCATGACAATTATTGTTTTGCCAGTTTGTGTCTTTACATTTCAGTCTCTACCAGCTGACCACCAGTGCATTCCACCTCACTGGGAACAAGGTCTTCATATGTAATTTCCATGGAAAGAAATGACATGGTATGGCTGAAAGGGTTTCGTAAATCACCAGTGCCATCATATTTAGGATTTCCCTGCTTTGGTTAAGATGTATTATGATGCTCCTGTCAAATCTCAATCTTACTGCACAAAATACACAATGCAAGGGGGTGCTAGATTTATGGCGAGATTTTTTTTTCTTTTTTCTTTCTTTTTTTTTTTTTTTTAAGACAGTGTAAGGTCTAGAGACAGTGTAAGAATCTCAACATTAGGGTGTTGCAGGGTACTATGCCAATTTTAGCTTACATTTAATTGTATAAACATTTCCCTATATCTGTTTGGTATCCAGCAAACAATGTTATTAGAAATTTTCCAAACACCTCTGTGTTTTTGTCTCTACGTACTGTCCATTTCAAAACTTTTCCAAGTATAAATTAGTAGCTGTACATCTGTTGTTGTTGCTCTGTTTGAACCTGTTGCTGTCCTGACTGCTGTTGCGTTGGCTGTGCCTGGGGCTGCAAGACATCAGTCTGAGGCACTGACCTCCACGTCAGAGGATGCTGTTCCGTTATCTGGTTCCCTAGAGGAGCAATGGAGTTCACCAAGGTGGTCAGGTTTATAAAATGGGCCACAGACTGAGGATTGGCTGCCTCTGGCTGCGGCTGGATGTGAATGTCATTTTGGCGGTTGTGCAGCATGGCAGAACCACTGACAGTGTCAAACGTCACAGTGAGAATTGAGTTGTCCAGCTGTAACTGGCGATCAGGTGCAGTCAGGTGGCCCACGGCCACGGGCTGGAGGTTTGTGAATTGGGTTCCAGCTGGCGTCGTAATGGGGGTAACAGTGATATTTGTCAGCCCGACAGAACTGGAAGGGGCAGTGACATTTGGGTCACCAAGGGTCACCACCACCTGAGGAAAAAGAGAAAGGTAACCTCAACCTTATATCTTGCAGCTGACTACCAAATATCAAGCATTAAGAAAGATCAACGGCGTGCTGATGGGCTCATGTGTTGCTACTGCAAGCAAGAGAAGTCATACACACAGATGGGAACATGGAAAGCTTGGAATATAACAACTTCCAAGCATAGAAATAAGAAGGTAATGGGAGGGAGGCATCTGCGGCATTCAAAACAAGCAGCCGAATCAACTTGCACCAGCTTCAGACAGTCAGTGGTATCTGGCAAACAAGGAGGTGGTAACATCAAAGGAAATTAAAACAAACATGAGGAGCTTACTCGTCCAGCTCCTTATTTTTTTAAAGTCTCTATTCATCTTCATTTTGCCACAATTTATCAAATTAGCTCTAAATGTTCTGATCACTCTCTTGTGTTTGCTATTAGGAAAAAAGAAACGTTATTCCTCCAAGCAATGCCTGCTACTCGTCACCCTCCTACTGGAGCTCACCTGCTGGATGCTCTGAACAGCTGAATTAGTCTCATCTCCAACATTCCCTGTGAATTCACTTTCCTTCTCTGTGTATTCACTGAAGGCAGGGTCTTCAGGCACTTGAGTTTCTTCCTCCTCACTTAACTTTTGTTTTCGTTTCTGGCCACGTTTAGGAGCTTTGATATGCTGTTTCCCTTCTGGCAATTCTCCCTGTTCCAAGGCTAATTCCGGCTGGAGCAACACATTTCCAAAGAAAACATTTTGCTTAGTGGAGTTTTAAATAAGAGACTATCACCTGAAGTTGGTTTACTGTCAATTCTCAGATGAAGAAACAAACTTCAGCAAAAACCTGATTTCAGGGAATGAGACCTCACCCTGTAATTACCTCTGTTTTACCAGCATTCGTGTTATACAAGAACACAGATCAACAGCTTGCATCTCCTTATACACGTTAAGCTGGTGGTGACTCTCTTAAAAAAGCACATTCCCTGCCCATCGGCCTACGCTTAGCTATGGTATGTACCAAAAAAGTGACATCCCCACCTCACCCTCCAGTAGGCCTGGAACCTAGCTGCCACCAGAATTCTGCAATAGCTAATTTACCTGAACAATCCCAATTGAGGAGGCATCAATGGTAGTTGTCTCTGGCAGCTGCTCTAGATCACCAATCCTCACCGAAACAATCTGCGGACAAAGAGGTATCAGCTGGTGAAGTGCAGCAGTGCATATCACCGTCAGACAATACAGTATTGCCCTTAGAAATCCTGCCACAAAGTAAAAATGATGTAATCTAACATTTTACAAATATCATTTAATACGAGGCCTTTTGGCATATGATCTTTTCCTTCCCACTGAGAACCAGCAAAGTTTAAAGAAAACAACAGAAGAAAATGTTTATTTTCATATTCTAGGCAGAACAAAACTTACTTGGAAGTGATGAATTGTACAGAAAAGAAACAATGTGTTCGAAAAACAATATTATTTTGGCATTTCTATTTATAAATCTATCAACTGTGTCCTATTCTGTTATTTTCAGCTGAATCTATACATCTCAGCTTATCAAAGAACAGAGACAAGTTGCCCCCTGGATTGCAGATGTGTAGCTGCGTTTCTAATCCAAAAAAATCAATAAATAAAGCTTTTTGTTGACTTCCTTCTCAGTCATCATGATAAAAAAAAATGTCCACAGCAAAGCAATACTAATGATAAATTGGTAGTAAAAAAAAAAAAGCCTCAAGGGGAACGGAGAAGCCTTCATCAACCTAAACAACAAATGCTGAGGAGAAACACAATAGCTATTCAGAAATTTAGAACAGAGAAAAAGCCCCACTGGGGTCAGACAAAACATCCCTCTAATCCAGATTCTCTGCAGTCAGCATTCATCTTTAATACTAGGAATAATTTTCTATCATCAGCAGAATCTGCAATCACCTCTCTATTCACCACTTCTTTCAGATCACTTCTGAATACAGAGAAACACAATGGGAAAAAAAGAATCAATTATACACACTAATGGATGAAAACAGAACATGAAAAAAATATACATTTAAGCTGAGGCAGAAAAAGAAGAGGGATTTAAATAACCAGGACTTCATTTTCAAGGACTGACAACCAGATATGTTCACTACTGAAACATAACATAATGAAAGGGCTGATTCAGTTAAGTGCATGCTTAACAGACACTACTGAAAATTGGCCCCAAAAGAACAGAAAAAAAGAGGGAGAAAAAAAAAAGTAATTCAAGTCACTGAAGGCCATAAACTTCCTTAAAAAAAACCAAAACAAAACCTGCCACCCAGCAATCTACCTGCCAAACTAACTCACCTCTGGGTGTTTACGCCTCATATGTCGACTCATGGATGCTCTGGTAGAAACCTTTGTCCCACACAGCTGACAGCTCTGGGCTTCCACCTTATCATGAGTGAGCTGGATGTGCTTCTGTAGCATGTAATCCGTGACATACTTCTTATCACAGACTGAACAAGTCCACTGTTTTCCTACTGGTGGCAGATGGAAGGAAATGCTGTTAGCAACAGCCCTCAACAATGAGTATCGTGTTGTCAGCATCTCAACAAGAGGAACAAATTTATGTTGGTAACATGATGTGTGATACTAGTTCCAAGACTGGCAAGTCTAAAGCAAGCCTAGGAACAGAATTAAGATAGTGTCTTTGGATACTGTTTTTTAGAGGATTTACCTGTATGAATCAGCTTATGAGTTTCCATTGTATTTCTCTCACTAAATGTCTTGCCACAGAGCTCACACATGAAATCTTTGATTCCTGCATGAAGAGCACATTTACTATCAGAATGAAAACAGTCTAAGGTATCTGGGACAATTCTGAGCCTCATATTACTTAAAAAAAAAAAAAATATCATAGCCAAACAAATAGAAGCAACCCAAGTTCATCAGCTACTTTTATCTAAGCCATCCTACCATATCCGGCAGAAAATGAATCCAAGAAAAATTGATGTGGGAGGTAAATTTCTGTTTCATGAAATGAGAATCTGAAGACTAACTTAAAACAAAACCAACACTCTAGGCCCACCCTAGACCAAAACAACCTCTCTTAAAAAAGCAAAACATGAAATTAATTAAACTATATATCTTGATTGTGTAACAGGTGGGCTTGGCTGATGAGAGGACAAAATCTCCCTTCGCAAAAAGCAGAATATGCATATGCATATTATTTTAACCAGCATTCCTGGTACTTTCTGACTGTTGTACATAAGAGTTCTCTAGGAAGCCTTTAACTGATTCAGTGCACCTTTTGTACATCTTTAGAGACCTCACCCGTGTGTCTTTTGTAATGTTTCAGCATGTTGACTTTCTGTGCAAATTTTCGGTGACATTCCTTGCATTCATATTCTTTAATCCCTTTGTGAAGTTTCATGTGGTGACGAAGTGCATGTTTTGTCTTCATTCCTGTGAGACAAAAGGTACAGCATGACAATTAGTCCATTGCTCCCACCTTCAGAAAAGAACTCAGGATGATCATGTTGTCAACCAAGTGCTCTAAGATTATAATTACTGCATGTCCACAATTGCATATTTTTAATTGTTTAGGTAGCAGTTATTTTAATTCCAGGCAAAAGCTCTGGAAAATACCTGAATAACCACTGAGGAAGAGGCAAACAGCAGGGACAAGCAAAGACAAAACATCCCTATAGATGTCAGACTTGCTGCCTTCCACTAAAATATCAGTTCAGATTTGTTCAAATTATGACATGAACAATTCAAAAAGTCAAAGCCACATTGACTTGAGGCTCTTTCGGAGAGAAATTATTTCTTAAGCCTGAAAGCAGCCTAAAATGAAACAATTAACTTGTATTCACTTTTGTGCTGCAAATGCGTTGGAACTGGGGCAAGCACTCCTCAATCTGACAGAAGCAAATTTTATTAAAATCAATTTTGTCTCACAGGCCATGAAACTAAATTGTATAAAATTAGGGGCAGTTTATTTACTCATAAGGTTCCTGATAATACAGTTTCTGCCTCACAAAACCACAGGATCTACAGTACTCCAAAGATCTTCCCAACATTCTAAGAATGGAAGTAGTTTTAATTCAGATATTCACCTGCTATTCAGTATCACAATTAATGGAAAACAAGGCATTAGACATACCTTTGCCACATTCTGCACACAAGTATTCTCGGATATTATCATGGACTCGCATATGTTCTTTTAACATGTCTTTTCTAGCAAATGATTTGCCACATTGCTCACAAGCATGACTTTTTACACCTTAAAAATAAATGTAAAAGACAACATGAACAAAAAAAAATGTTAATGAAAAATGTGCATCTCCTAAAAACTGACTAAACTGGTGAATTAGAGGGTAACAGTCCACCTGTGTTGTCAGCCACACTTTTCATGCATATTGTAGCCCAAATTAATTTAGAAGACTTTGGAGAGAGAGAAAAGCTGGCTTTTAATGTGAAATCTGAAAAAGAAGATAAAGCCTGAGGTTGGAAAATACTGAATAGCATGAAATAATAATGAGCTGTTAAAAATGATTTCGCAATAGCAGTTTTCAGCCTGTGTAATGGTGAGAAGGCAGCATGGATAAAAATTTGGGGAAGGACAGAATACAGAATTAGGATTTTTAGCAGGTGAATCCTGCATCATATTAACTAGGAATCTGGATTGTGTGCCTAGACGAAGTATTTTCATTAATACCACTTGCTTTAGAAAATCAGTCTACCCTAAAGGCATAAATATTACATTTATCTTATTGTAACTTACAGTAAAAACCCGTAACTTATTTCCTCCTGAAAAAATAAGGCAACCACTGGCAAAACAACTTTCTTTCTAATATTGATAATAATAAACACAACATTTTTACCTGTATGTATAAGCTTATGTCTTTCCAGATTTCCTATACTGTTAAAAATCCTTCCACAGATTTCACATGGATGGATGTATCTGAAACCAGAGAGACCAAAAACTGGCATTCTTTTCTTGAGGCAGAGGTGCTTTTCAGGCATTTCTGTCAGTAACTGTATTTCATTTGGTAATACTGATTACTACAAAAGTTCCTTGAATCATAAATGCATTTTTAAAATGAGCCTTAAGAAACCCATAAGTTCACTGGAAGCTTGGAGTGCTCTGGCATTGCTATATCCTCAAATCATAGTTTTTAGAAAACATTTTCCAAAATCATAGATTTATACTTTACAAAGCCCAAACTGTGAGGCTGTTCACTAATCACCTGTGTGAAGTTAATCATTCGTGATATATTTTTCAAGCTCTTAATAAACATTTTAACGCCCATCATAGAGTTTCAGATATTTTAGTACAGCCCAATTCTCCAAAAGCATCAGGTGGCAGAGCCACTGTATCTTCAATAAAGATAGCTCCTTGTATCGGTCCAACATATCCTCTTACTTCTGCACATTAGGATCGGGCAGGTTCTCCCGATGAATGACCATGTGGGCATGGTAAGTCGCCTTCAAGGCAAAACGTCGATTACAAATGCTACAGCCGTAGCCTTTCTCCTTGTGCACGTCCATGATGTGCTTCAGGTACTCCTTCCCTCTGCCAAAAGTCAACTGTGGAAGGAACCAATAGTGAATGAAAAGGGAAAAAAGCCCTTGGGAACAGCAATGATCTAGTAACACGTTACCAGGATCTCGAGTCAGAGCTAGGAGACACAAATAGGCTGCATATCACTAGATGAAAGATCTGTGAAAGTTGGTTTTCGGCCTGAAGATCTTTGGCTATTACAAGCGCTTTGCTGCAGGACATCAACTAACTCATTTGGAAAACTAGCTTGAGATGGTACCTCTGCTTCTTACACTGCATACGTTGAACACCTCCAATTATTTGTGCACTGAAGAACAGCCTTGAAGAGAACCATGTCTAACCTCTGCTAGCTGTCAAAGCAAGGATGCCACAGAGAAAATGTCTTCTAGAAAAAACGTCTCCTGGGCTCTAGGGACACAGTAAGCTCTAGTCTGCATAATAAGCTTTGGCACTAGCTCCAGAAGAGTTGGAATTTCCAGGCGTTGCAGGGCAGTGATTCTAGCTCAGTTCCTGGAAGTGCTACAACTATGACAGACAGGTGCTCCACTACTTTGCTCCCTGGGCGAAGTAACCCTGAAAAGTGCCATAATGACATGATCTTTTGCTCCAATTTTGGAACTAGTCAGGGCATTTCTGACAGCAATGCACAGCTTGGTGAAGGTGCACTTTGGCAAGGCAGGGGGGCGTGGGGGGTGGGAAGAGAAATTCTTAAGAGATCAGAAGGGATATTTCACTAAGACTCATTTGTACGTTGTTCTCCCTTAGGAATGTGTGAACAGCTATTCTCAGCCAAAAAGAGCCTCTCCATCTCATTACAGTTAACACTCACTTTCCACAGCTGTTGCCTTACACAACTGTTTACTTCACAAACACTTAAAAAAGCACTAAACCCCCCCAAAAAAAAAACAGCTTCCAAAAAGAGCTTTCTAATTTAAATGGCACAATTGGCCTCATTTGGATGCATACAATTTTACATAGTTCATGTACCCGGTTAAGTGTCAGGAGTTAAAATTACCACACTGAAAGCAAACACATGGTTAATTGCTGTGATACCATGTCTTCTTATGCCTACTGACTCAAGCTTAAAATCAGTTTGCACTTAAAACCAGCTCACAGATAAGAACAGAAAACTGAAATATTATTATCGCCCTGTCTTTAAAACGAAGCACTTTCACCACATTAAGTGTAGACTGAAATAAGCTCTGATTTCCAGGGGCCAAGCCAGTGCCTTAACTACCAACATTCCCCTGTCTGTCTGTCAGTTTGGCCAGTTTTGCACTTCCCACTGATTCCTTCTGCATCCCACCCACCCCAGCAGAGCATCCTTGCCCAGTAAGGGCACAGAATCCAGACAAGCCTTAAAGATGCCATTCTTCCCCATCACTTCTTTACAAAATGGCAAAAGACAAGCAGTAAGAGATCTAAAAAGTCTTCCTCTCTCAGCTGCCAAGTAAGTATGTTTCAGTAGTAGTTCTAATGCCATTCTGTTAGTATGTAGAGTAGGCCAAGAATAAGCAGTCACACTGAACATAAGCAGCAACCTTAATCTCCCAAATTGGACATCCACTAGAGGACCATCTGATCTGATAAAAATTAATCAATTTGTGGACTGTATCATTCAGAAGTGCTATAACAATTTTAATTTGCACATAATTAAAAGGTAATGTAAGTTTCTGAATGTTCCTTTATTGTTGTTTTCCTCCAATTTTGCTTGCTTGCTTCCTTGCACACAGATAAGCATATATATGTGTATGTCTCTTTTTAAGTATTAGCATTCACCTTACAGACTACCTAACATCCTATGGAATACCATCACTTCATAGATTAGCAGTAGCAAGCACTGCAGAGGAGAGCAGACCTATGGACTGGCTTTCTCTTTGTGAACCCTTAATGTTATTTGAATTTTGAATAATTCATTGACATCTCCACTTCCTCCCAACCCCCCCATTGCAAAACAAATTAATTTGGAAGTATTTAAAGCTACCTGGCACCTTTTGCAGCTATACTTGTGAGGCTCAGAATCTGCACTTTCATCAGAGTTGTCATCATTTTCCTCTGATGAGATTCCAATTTTACCAATGAACTCTTCCCTCTGGTGATCATCCATTAGTGCTATGTCCTGTGTAGGGTGGAAAAGAATATTCTGCTTTAACAAATTAAACTTTATTTCAAAAGGTAACACATAGCCATCAGCTTTTGTTGACATGCAGACTGCCTTGCATTAAGAATTGCTGTAACATTTTTTATTGGGAATATCCTCCTGCTCCATTCAATTCAGGTAAACAAATTTCCTCCGTCCATGACTAAAAAAGGTGCAACTGTTTATCTAAACAGGTAATACTCATTTTTTGTGTATAAAAGGAACTTTAATGCAAACACACACTCCACTGGTGCAGTATTACATCCATATAAGCATCTTTATGAGCACCACTGAGTTAAACAACTCATTTCCAATCAATTCAATGTTAATCTAATTACATCAAAATAATCTGTGTCTACTTAAGCACTATTAATAGGGGTTTTTTTTTTGTCACTTGGAACATTTTGATAAAGCCAGGTGAGGAACTCAACGCACAGGCAGTTACGCTGGCATACACAAGAGAATTACGATCACTGGAATGGAAAAGGCAGGAACAATTAGTTTTCTTGTTTGATTTTTTTTTTTTCATGCAAAAAGAGGGTATGGCAGTAACCCCTCAGCCCAACCAAAGTACCGCTGGAACAATACATCTGCCTGCAGCCTTCCTGTTAAATAATTCTTTCTGCTCTAAACTGAGCAACCACTGTGATTCACCCAAGGTCACTGAGGTGTTTTTTCCATAATGTTGGGAACAGTCTTCTGCAGGGGTAGCTGAAATAACTTCACATATGCTAGTCCACATACTATGTAGCAATCCAGCTACGGAAAAACAGAGCCATGAGTAAATCAGAGCACAACCGACGTCAGGCTGCTCTAGAAACATCACTGCTTATTAATGTCTGCTAAGTAACACACCTTTTCCAATAAATTATTAACACAATACCTTAAAATGGACATGAATATGATCCCTCAACACATCCACCCTGAAAAATTTCCGTCCACAGATTTCACAGGTGTATTTCTTGTCTCCATGTGTTAGAAGGTGTTTGTTCATATTGCTCCTACATGAAAATACCTAAAACGAAGGAAGGTATGTAACATATTTACTATCCTATTTTATTCATTCTGGCCAGAAACATGTAGAAGCTCCTGTTAAGCAGCCAGTAGACTGCCTCAGAAACCGCAGGCACAGCAAAATATATGTACACAGTTGCAAAGAGCTGACTGAAATTGGCTGTTCATCAGAGGTAGCCTTCCACAAAAGCTATAGCAAAATTATATAGGCTAGATTTAGAAATACTTAAAACTTTTTAACCACGAATGTTGCATCTATCTGCAAGAAGACAGATCCACAAAAACTACCTTCATTGACAAGTAACGTATTCAAAGTATTAAAAACAAAGGTCTACATACCAACTTAAGAGTTGCTTGAGTACATCTTGCACCATGAATCACTAAACATTTATAAAACCACTAGTTAAACCCACAATCTTCATATTCTGATAACAGCAACTTCAGATTGTAAGCATTTAACCCAAACACAGCAGTGCTGTGACTACACCATGAATTCACTTTGATTTCTAATAGAAAATGAGTCCAAATTCACACAGTCAATTCCAGTTGTTTACATTCTGGTAGAAAAATTTCACTCTAAATATCATAAGCCATGAGATTTCACAGACAGACACAGTGGCCATGTTACATTCTATACTGTGCTACACGTCATGAAAAGGAGTCTAGTCTGAACTTCAGTTTTGTTCTTATTTTTGGCTTAACAGCTCCCACCATCCTTGGGCTTGGATATAAAATGCAGCTATGGCGGTTTGCAGAGTAACGTCTTGGCTGGGCGACAGGGTTCACTGGTAACTGAACACCTGCCTGCCCAAGTTGCCAGGTAATCCGACTTGGCACGTACCTCAGTGCACGCCATTTACCTCAACCTTTTGGCAGGCCGTGTGCCTACTCACATAGGTTGCTACTGTGTTTTATTACATAGGTGGTAACTTGTTATGCCATAGTAGCTCGTTTGGAGTTGCTGGGTTGAGGTGCACCATACCCCCGCCTGTCCTTGGAGCTTCACACGCCAGCAAAGCCACCTACCTTCCCGCACACGGGGCATCCCGAAGGCTCCTTCTTGTAGCGAACCATGTTTTCCGTGCTGTGCTCAAAGTCTTCTCTTTTCACACGTCTCACCCCTTAACAGAATAGTCCCCATCAAAAAAACAAAACAAAAAAAATAAACCATGGTTTTCCACTCCAATCTGCGTGCCCTTTCAGGTGAATACTGTAGAGCGAAATACTGGGAAGAGCCTCAATGCAGAATTTAATTGCTAAGAAAAGGATAATTTCTAAATTAAAATGGTGTCTGAAGAATACAAAAACAGTCTGCCAAAGTTATGTATTACAGTTTACTGGTTATTACAGCAATTGTAAAGTGTCTGAAAACAGACATTTATTGTCAACTCCTGGAAATTGCCTTGGCACTTGGATCAGGTATCTGGGCCAGAAATTCCCCCTTGCAGTTTCTAAGGAGACAAGCAACCACCCAGCATCATCTCTAATGCTCAAAGAGGATTTCCAGCCTCTTTCTCTGCTGCTTTCAGGAGGGCAGACAGCTGCTGCTGTTCTGTGACAGCTAAACATGAGCCACCTTGCCATTGTCATTCAACCCCTTGTCCTCCAGTTCACGACACAAAGGCCTGAACCTCAAGAGTGGCCAGTGCCAACCGGCTACTCCCAAAGCACCAAATCAGACAACCTGGCTGCTTTTTTAAAATCACCTTGGGTTTTATCATCTAGACCACCAGACGCATTTTAATACATATTTCAGCAATCTGCCATCACCCAAGTTTTTCCAGAGTCTTTGAGTAGCTATAGCATCCTTAGATGTTTGAGATTTTAAACAGTAAACTCTTATTTTCAAATATGCTCAAGATTTTGAAAAAGAATATCATATAGCATCCCATTTATACTACATTTATACAGCAGTCACTTTCCGTTGTACATTGCAAGTTAATTCTCTGCCTTCAAATTTTCAAGTTACCATTTTTTTTTAAAACCAAAGAACAAAAGTCAAATAAATAAAAAGATATAATTCAATGATGTAGTATAATCTACTGCATAATAAGCCAAGCAACCTTCACATGACTGTTAGTAGCACTCGATCCAATCAAGTGAGGCTGAAAAAAAAAGGTATGTGCACTTCCTAGAAAGCTTTTTGTAGAATTGGACAACTCCCTTCCAGGATCTACTACTTTTTTTACATGTCACATTTTGCTGATACTTGCTACTTTAGAGCAAGTAACTGACAAAAAAATGACAGCTACCATCCAGAAGAACTAATGCGCAATCATTTCCTTAACCTTCCCACCTCTACTGCTGTTTTAGTAGTAGCAATCAAGTTGATCCACAGAATACTTACCTTCCAAGTGTCGTCTTTGATGGTCTAGCATGACATCCTTCCGGTAGAACATCTTATTGCAGATTTCACATGCAAACTTCTTATCCCCATGCTTTTTCTTGTGTTTTGAAAGATTACTGTTTGTAGAAAAGAATCTGAAACACATCTCACACTGGAATGTCTTGTCATCTGTAAGCAAGAGAAACCACACAGCTCTTTACAGATCAAAGCACGTTTTATACGTTTGTGAGACAGGTAGTTCTTTCGTTAGAATTGAATTTTAACATATAAACTGTCATGACATGAATTGAGGAGGGAAGTGCAAAAGCACATGTTTTACTTTACAATTTTTTAAAAAGGCAATAAATATATGTGATTCTAACTTGAACACAGAATCTAGCATTGTAACTTCCTCACATGGGCTGTTTCCATTGTGGTCTAGCATACACTGAAATTATGTTTGGAGTAGATTCTGTGACGTTGTTTCCAGTTTTTAATGTTGGTAAAACCACTACACATTCAGCAACACAGCATCACATGAACTGCTATGTCTAAGCACCAGAATACTTCTGCCAGCACTGGCTCCCAATATCAGCCAGTACAGAGTACTCCAGAAAGAAGTATAAAATCTCAAAAAGACACTGTCACATGACAAGCAGCCTATGGGGAATTTGCTTTGTATTCAGTAGTTGAGAATCTTCTTGGAGCACGAAAGCATGGTCCTGTAGATGGAATCTGTCAGTGCTGAAGCAATCACAAATAATGAACAGTTTGATGCCTTGAAGAGCAGTTCAAAAACTGCTGCTCCTTTTGGTCAGCTGGGAGAGAAAACAAGCTGCTCCCCTTGAATAAACAGAATACTGAGGGGTTACTTGGCATTACTTGCCATTTGTCGTAAGGTTGAGGTTTTATACATGCTGCACCCTCTGAAAGGAAATGAGAAAACCTACTTTGAATGGTGCTGTAAGGGGCAAAATCACCCAGGTGATTCTCAACTAAGAGTTCTCATGGGTCCATAAAAATAACCAGGATGTCACTTGCTAAGCGTAAGACTCGGCATAAATAATAAGTAACCACAAGGGATGGCTATGGGAGAAAAAGACAGGTTCTAGTGATACTAAGAAAAAATCTGTAGAGACTACTGGACGTACAAAGAAAGCAGGAGAAAGCAGAAGAAAACTGTAACCCCAGAAAACTACGAACTATTGATAGTTCTGGCTCCCTTTCCAGTTCCTCTATTGCAGAGAAATGAGGTTAAACTTAGTTTCGGGAAAGAAAATTAAAGAGAGAAGATGACAGCGTATTTGTGAACATACAAATGAAATACCAGTGAGGATAATAGACTGGTGCACAGGAGATACTAAAAAAAAGCAGTACATAGTGGATGTGTTGCTCTGCAGATTACTGGTTATGCTTTTCTTATCACAAAATGTTTTATTGAGGGACGAGGGGCAGGTTGCTTGTTGTGATGATGACAACAATCTAAGTTTCTGCTTCCCTTCTGTCGCTTCTATGCTGAGATGGATTTGTGGACATCCCCCAAAGTGGAGCAGAGGTGCCAGAGGAAACGGAACAGTTAGCCAGTCTCACCTGTCCTGCAGTTATGGAATTCCAATGCACTCTCTATCCGGAAGGCTTTTTCACATGTGGTGCACTTGTATCTGTACTCACTGTCAACCTGAGGATTGCGAACAGTTCAGTGTTTAAGCAGGGAAAAGCCAAGTCACGTGTGACAGAGAAATTCTAAATCTCAACTACTTTTTCTGCTGTCTTTTCCAATTTTTCTTCCTTCAACTGGACATGTAAATACTCACTAATGCAAAATTCTGATGCTATATCACCCTGCCATGTTCCTACATCTAAGCTCTCTCTATATATACGAAAAGTAGACCATGCACCTGTGTGCATGTAACAGTCTTTCTGATAACCTCTGATCTAATACAGAGACAGAATTTTTGAGAAGCAAGATATGATCAATGTCTCATTCTCCAGCTCCAGAACAGATGCCAGCAACCTGAGAGTTTAGCACCTTGATGTCAATCAGCAAGGGAAACATTCACTGATAAGGCCCCACCACAGGCATGCTTCATATTTATATGGCAGCCACACTTGGAAGGCCCTCACCAACAGGAACAGTGCTGCTACTGTAAGCACTGTAGGTTTACACATGTATACACAGCCCTTAATGACACAGCTTTTACCCAAAGAGTTCACACATTAAATAACACTACAGGTGGGAATAAATGAAACAGGACAAGCAAACAAGACTGGAACAATCCTATTTAGTACCATAAACTGAAGTCAGATCTCACCTCCAGATCGTGCAGCTCCAGCTAACTCCAGCTTGCCTTGCTGTTACTGATGCCTGAAAACAACTTTCTATAGAAATTCAGACACAAAAAAGGACTTGTGGGCTCAAAAGCATGTCCACACTTTGCAAATTCATCAACTGTTCTAACAGAAGATGTTACCTCTCCCTGTCAGTCTTGTCTCACTTATTCACATAGATATGCACTCAGATATAATGGACCCAAGCTCCCGAGCCAGCAGCTGGAAGCTCATGGTACATTTTCACCTAATCTCAGAAAGAGCCCGCTAGTCATTTCCACTCACTTCGTTCCTGCTGTGCTTGTATGAAACGTGCTGCTTCAAGCTCTCTTTACGGCTGAACAGCTTTGCACATTCCTCACATTTAAATAGTTTGTCACCTGAGGGGATCAATCAAGATAAAAAAAAAGAAGTCAGCAATTGATAATAATCAACTCCAGGCACACAGGGGAAACCAAAGCACAAGCAACTGCAAACAAACAGGCTAGTGATGAGAAGCTTTATAATTCAGGAGAACCAACTAGTGGACTTTAACCTTTTCCAACAATTTTGACAACAATTTTGTCTGGTTCCCCCACTCTTTTTTAGTGCTTATTTTTCACAGAATCCTTAGAAGTAGGTCGCAGACCCCTGGAACTGCAGCTCACAAGCTAAAAAGCATTCGGCTGACATTTACACAGCAATGTTACCCATGTGCCTGTGAAGGTGGGGGGCAATACATATGGATATATTTAAAGAGAAGAACAGTTTTGGAAAAAACATCACATCCTCACTTCCATTTAAAACATGTATCTAAATTAAACTTATAAATACTCTAATTTCAACTTTCAACTATTATCTTCTCATGCTCTGGTCTGCAAAACTAAGAGTTCCCTAGAGAAAGTTTAAAAAAAAAGTACAAAATAAAAAAAGAGTTCTATTAAAATTATGTATCCCATTATCTAAGGATAGCCTAGCTTTTTTTCCTCAAAGGTGGAACCACGGAGAGACAAAAATCAATCTGCACGAGGCAAAAATCAAACCTACCATGAGAACGGATGTGCCTGCTGAGGTTGCTGCTGTTCTGGAAAATCTTACTGCAGATACTGCATTGATAGACTCGCTTGTGCTCCCCGAGTTGTTTTATCAGTTTGCGCCGTATACCATGTCTACCGGAGAGAATTATACTTCTTTTGATGGACATGGCGGCTTGATGAGCAAACCTAATGGATTAGAGAAAGAAAGGCAGGGACTGAAAGGTATCCCACAGCTGGCAAAAGCTAGAGGAGTGTTATGCTCTATTTCCGGCAGGAGAGCGGGGGCTGGAGTTTTCTCATTGCCCAGGTGCCCTCCTGGCCACCCCTTGGAAGCAAGAGATTCAGAACACAGCTCACTCCAAATTATCTTTGCCCAGCACAACACGGAAAAAAGCAGCAGCCACCAACCTCAGAGATTCTCTTTGCAGGCCCTTCAGAGGAATATAAAGGATGTGTTCTGCTTATCCTCTGAAAACATCAGCACTATTTCAGCTTGGAAAGCTTAGCAGTTCGCATGTGAAAAGTGTATATAAGAGAGCAGCAGGGTGCCAAGTGCGGTACTGTTCTATTTCCCAGCACAACCACCCCCTGGAATGCATTTTTAATGGCTCTGTGTCGACTAAAGATTTCAATATATAGCCTTACCAGCTAATTTTGAGAAATCAAGTGCTTTATTACACAAAAAAGAATTCAAAAAGCCAATTTTACCAAGACAAAAAGACATTAAAGCGTCTAAATTAATCAAATTACATTTAAGAGCCTCCCTGAGGTTCTGTTATACTGAAGTTTTCCCCTCCCACTGCTCTAAATCTGAAGTATCATATGCACAAATCAACATGAAGTCATTCAAGAGTTAAGATGACAAACAAGACTGAATAATAACAGCATAATTTTTTTAGCAAAAATCTCTTTGCCTGTTTTACCACCAGTATTCAACAGCAGTAATATTTCACCTTGTAGCTGCAGGAGGCTTTTGGCATCACACTGAACAGCAGCAGTAACATGACGGAAAATGCAACTCTCATGGTATGCTCCTAAATTCTACCACAAATATCTCACCATCTGTGCACCATCCTCCAGTGCACAAGCCATCTTTGTGGCACTCGAAGTCAGATCTTAGAGCAGCAGCATCACACAATTTCATGCTAACAAAAAAGAGCATCTGCGGGCTCAGAAGTTGAGCAGAGCTGTTACATGCTACATAATCTTAATTAAGCCTAAGAGGACATTCTGCATCCCTGAGCACTTACTTTGTCACTGAACTGATGCTATTTGTGGTGCTAGGCATCTTTCCTAAAACCAGGTCCATAATCCTCTCTTCTGCATCTGACGGCATGGCTGTCTCTTCTGGTGGGACCTCAGTTACAATTTCAGCTACATGTTCCGCTGCAAACATGACACAAAAATACAGTGTTAATTTGGATAGCTACAAAACCTCAAATATAGGAATTTGCTTTTGTAATGAGATGTAGCACTGAATGTACTATTTGTCCATGACAAATAACGGATTGCAAATAAGTAGGTAGCACTTGCAAGATAAAGTGGCTACTGAATAAGAAGTAACATGTAGCCAACATCTCTTATAGAAATGTAATTTCTTACCTTTCCAACCTATTACTAAGGGGTCAGTTGAATATGCATCATGAAACTTCCTACTAGAACTTCCCTTAAAGGATGGTAAGGCTCTGAAAAAGGCCCCTTTCAAGAATAAGCCTGAAGGTAGAGAGAGGAAGGTATCTCCTTTTGAGAGGGAGGATGCTTCCTCTCTTGTTCCTTCTTGCCGTAAGAAAGGCAGATCTCTCATGACCAGTACCCTGTGTTTCTCTGTGCTTCTCTATTACTAAAACTGTCACAGGATAACGCAGGTAATCCAAGTGTAGGTGCTGCAGTGTTTAGTGTAGACAAGGACCTCTGAGATAATTAACAAAGTTTGTAAACTGTCTGCTTTAGTGATCTAACTAAAAATCTCCACCCTGCCTCTGTACTGTGTTTCAGGCCTTTCTGAAAAGGCATCAATACAGACATATGAGCGGATATGTGCTTAGCATTTTCTTAAATTTTGTTTTACCTTCAGAATCTTTCTCTTCAATAATGACAACAGGTGTTTCTACTTTAGTTGTTTTGGGCTTTCTTCCCCGCCTGGCCTTCCTCCTTGAGTCTGTACCAGCACTGGCTGCATCACAAATCACTGGCTGATCCACAGGGAGAACCTCTGCTGCTTTCTCTGCAACAGCCTCATTTTGGCTGGTTTGGGGGGCACCCTTAGCTTGTTCCAGGTGACTCAGCAAATGCTCTGGGTGGATGGGAAAGAATAAGAGAGTAAAGAAGAAAGAAACTGTCAGGAAATATTCAAAGCAATAGATCTAGCTGAAGCCTATCTATCAGGTCAACCTGACTTAACAGAGACTCACTTCAAATTATTTCAAAAGCTGTCACAATACCTTCCTAAATAGAAGCATGCAGTCTATTAAAGATGGAAACGATTACTCACAGGGACTGAAATTTTAAGAGATCTGTTAGATATCACTGCAAAAAGGTTGTTCCCCCGATAATGGGTACATTTTTCCAAATGCCCAAGTTATTTAGCAGCCTGAGTCCCCTTTTCAAAAATGATTCAGTCAGAGCTCTTAAATATTTTAAGTTCCTTCGAAAAAATGCGTAAAATAGCTGCAAATGAAATGCAGAAAAAAAAAAATCTATTTCATTACCTATACTAAATCAGTGCCACAAATACCAGACAGACAATACCACTAAATATAAGCCAGCATCATTGATCTTATACACTGCTCATGCAGTTCCCCATCCCCAGTATTCCCAACATTCACATTATCTTCTGGACAACAGTTTCATTTCTTCTAGATTCAACATCACAGTTGTTTGCCCAGAGACTGACCACAGTCATATCAAAAATAATTCCCGTTTTACCTTCCCTGCTACACTTGTTTCTTAATAGAACACAAAAATTAAAACCTTTATCTTCCTGCATCACGGATGGGGTGTGGTTCCACAGTGTCTTGCTCTAGAAGACCAGAATTCTCCTGATGCTTCTCAGTACTCTCTCATGAATTTCTAGCACTTCTTACCTGTCAGCAGCTGAGGCTCCGGGAAAGCAGATGAACATACTTTACATGTCCACTGGCTGGACTCTGTTTCTGTGGCTCCACTGCCTTCTGGAGTGTTCACTAAACCACAACAAGAAGAAATACTGAAAAGCTCTGAAAATGGGAAGGTGGTAAATCTCTGTAGCTTCATTTATCTTGCAATAACTCCCCAGGCATCACAAGTTATTATTTAAGCAACAAGAGGCCCACAGTTCCAGCTGGGACCACTTGAGGATTTTCTAAACACGAACACTCGAAACATCAGAACAGATGAGAAATCAGAACAGAAACTAAATGATGGCAGGAAAGAATATGAGTGCTCGTGTAAAAGTCTTGAGGGTCCCTTTATCATTTTCTAAAGAACTGCGATTATCAAAGGCACAATATAAAGCAGTTTTTAGCACCTTTAAGACCAGGGTTACCAGTCCTCTTCTGGGCCATCTGAGGACAGAAGCAGGAGAAGCCTCCTTGCTCTCTGTGAAGAGCATAGCAGAGTAAGAACATTTGGATTATCGGAAACCAGGCTCAGGACAATGAAAACCTGGTTTTGAGCAGCTTCATTAATTAGATGCTCTATGAAACCACCATATTAATGTTTTAGTTAACGTATCAGCTCATGCCAGGTAAAGAAAATAAAGAAGAAATTAGGGGGAAATGGAAAAATGAAAATAGGAAAATGGTTACTCTGTTCACAGTCCATTGTCTTTAAGCTCTTGGATAACACGTCTGAATTTGTCAAGAATTTGTCAGGAGGACCTGATAAATCTGGACTGGTTCAGAGATTTTTTTGGTACACGCAAAGCTCAATATTCCACAGCCTACAAGACCACCCAGACACTGAAACTAGGCTAAGTGAATGGCAGCACAGGAGATTCAAACTGTACCACAGTTTCTGCCACAGACTGCCTATACGATTGTTAGCAAGCCAGTTAAACTCTGTCTGCCTGAGGACCCTATTTGTAATGGGACGATAAACTTACTTCCTCCTTTTCACTGTTGCCTCTTAAACCAAAATGAAAGATTCTCTGAGGCAGAGGTTGTTCCCTGCTACAAATGATGTTCAATGTTCAGTACTACAGAGGTGTGTAGTAAATAAATGCCTAGACAATTCAGCAACAGAAATTCCTTCTTCACAGGCTACATAAAGAAGTTCTTATCTTGAGAGCTCTGTCCAGGAGGCAAAAACCAGCAAACCTAAACCCCAAGATTCTGCATACCTTTAAAAATCAGTCAGACTGGTAAGCAACATGTAAGCTACTGTATATGTCTCATGAAGTTGCAGACTAGTAAAACTGCAAAAGTACTATGCGCAGAACTGAAGTCTGTCTTGCAAAATTGTCCCTCATTCTGCACTTCCCTTGTTCCTGAGCTGCCTCAAGCAGCAAACCTAGAAACCCTGGTTGTGCACTGGTCTGCCAAGAAGAGTTAGGCCCTGTTTAGGTTCCCACTCCTTCAGGCTTCCAGGGTGGCTGCAGGGCAACCCAGTTTACTTGGAAGTACAGCTCTGTCAGTTGGCAGCAGCTTTGTATAATTTGAGGCAAACAGTCAGAACCAAAAGAGGCATATTTGGTTTTGGGAACACCAAAACACTACATTAGTGGGAACACTTTAGGATTCCCAAAGTATAATAGGCAGCATTTTGTTTCTGTTGAAGTTGGACTTTCACACAGTAGGATGAAGGATGTAGGAGGGGCTGTTTAAATTCTTCATATTTTTTTCCCCTGGAAAAATCAATGATCTCAAACTGCAAGACAACTCCCCAGTCAACTTGACATTTTAGCTGTGGCAATATCCAAGTTAAACGAATGGATCTTCTGATTAATTGCTCTGCAAACATCTGCAACTACTCTCCTCCTCTTCTCCTGACTACTTTTAGTATTAGTAAGCAAAATTTAGCAAAGTAACCTTTCAAAGAATAGACCCAGAATGGTTTTCTTTTGATCCTGATCTTCATACTACATATACAAGTTTCCTTTTAGATATGGCAATTAGTGTTCAATGGGGTCTTGATTTCATTGTTACACTTATCAGAGATTACAGGGTTGGGGGCATTGCTTCATAATTGACCTTGGGGACAAATCTCCTATGACACCACTAGTTATTTCCTGAGCCACATGTTCCTTGCCAAGATTACCTGTATCGCTTATTAAGTTTATCTAAATTTGAGTTCCTGTAATAAAGTACAGTCTGAACTCCAATGGGCTGCTGGTATTATTGTAATATGGAGACAGCCAATGTTCTTGTCATTTCCAAACAGCACTGTTCTTATGCTCACTCAGTTTCATCTTTTCTCCTAGAACCTGATCATTTGAACTACTACATTTTGCAAAGAGTCCAAAGATTTTCTTCAAAATTGTCCCCACCCCAACCCTAACCACCTTCAAAGTCAGAAGCAGTTGTGCTTTTCATGAAAATCATCCGCCTAAACTTTTATCGGCTCCTCTGTCATTTTTAAACCTGCATATGTATTTTAAGCACCATGCTCACGAAAATAAAAATCCAGACTTTCAAATCCCCTCTAAGTTAGTATTTGCTGAAAGTTATATATTATCCACATAGAAGTGGTAAACATAACAGCTCTTTAGATCCATATCTGTCCTCTATCTCCCTTAAAAATAATGTAATTTTGCATACTTGCTGGATCAGCTGCTGGTATGCTGGATTTCTTCATTTTTTTATGGGGAAAGACAGCAGACGAAGGTTTTGAAGAGATTTTGTTCCCCTCTTTATCAGATTCCATTACTACCAAGCACACATCTGTGAAGAATAAAAACAGTTCTTTTACTTGCCAGACCCTTTCATTCTCTTGCAGGACATTCTTATGCCTGAATCTCATACAATGTGCCTTTCGTATTCTGGAGTGTATAGTGACAGTGCTGAAAAGACAAAGCAGGACATACCTAAAAATTATTCTGAAATACCCATATGCACACAAAAATACATCAACAGGTAAAACTAAAGATGAAAAAGATGAAACCTCTCAGTTAATACCAAATGGAAACATCTTAGAATTCAGAAACCTGTTAACCACAACGATTCAGCTGTAGCAATTAAGACTCTGTTTACCATCAAGATCAGCCATAAAGCATGCTGATGGCAATGGCCTCTCCCCAAGCCATTTGTCACCCCAAATTATACACAGTGTAGAAGTAATACCATTCGGGGAGTACTCCCAACTTAAGAGCAGAAAGAAACTGCCCTAGCAATGCTAAATGATGACACCTTTTCCCTGCAGAAATGCAAAAGCAGAAAAAAACGCAGGGGAAGAGGAACAAAAGACTTCTGGCAATTCTAATTCAGATTCTAAAAAATCTGCTGCCTATCTTTGCCAATGCACAAGCAAATATGTGGAATAGCAGTTCATTCTTGAGCTTATCTTATTCTAGTAGGTCCCATGTAAGGCTGCATAAGAAGTAATTTTTTAGAACTGTATAACAGTTCTGAGCCAAATGGAAACATTTTCACTTCAGCTGAAACAGAATGGCTTCTTTAGCAAATCTGCATATACTTTTAGACTTACACTGATACTTGCGCTCCTTGGCTCTTCTACCCAGAAATGTTTTTGATGCAACAGCCAGTTCTTTAGTTAAGAACCACTTATCCAGTTTGTTCACTCTGAGGAGGATGAACCAACTAGGCCATCCATTTTCAAAAACTCAGATCTATCACAGTGAAGAATCTATGCTTTCTTCTTGCAGGGCAACCATGTGTGCAGGTTAGCCTGACTCTAAAGGCTAACAAATTCAGGGTCAGAGTCTACTTGATAAACAGCACTGTCAACTATAACGGTAGCGGACTATCAGTCCCTATCAGGACTGGGCCCTTAGTAAGGAAAAAAGGCCCCCACACATACCATTGGCAACACTAGTGACCTGCTTCAGCATTGGCTTTTCCATTTTTTTGGCGTAAAAAGCTGCATACCACACTCGCAGCTCAGTTCCTGGTGGGATGTCCCGGGAGGTGGTGAAGTAAATATCATTGTCCTGCTGGAATGCAGTTAAGTTTTGATGCTCATATTCGGTGGCTGGTCGCACCATCATCATCCAGTTGCAATCATCTTCATTTGATGTGTCAAAATATAACAGAGGCCCATCTTTCTGGAACACCTGCCAAGCAAAGTATGCATATAATAAAGCCCTAAGAAATAATAAAAAGTTAAGAAGAATGTTTACATTCTGCTTTTGCAATGGCTTCCTTTCAGTGTACATCAGAGACAAAGCAAACCTCAACACCTGCATCAAGCACGTTTCATGTATCAGTCACATCTTCAGACGAATAAGTCTGAGATGACCAGGGGCAGGATGGGAACAAAATGAACTTCCATCCTAAGGATTCTTGCTATAGCCACCAGTTACTCACAAAATTTGAATGACTGAATACAGGAGAATGTGAGGGGAATCCAAACAGCACACTGTGAAACACTCATCAGCCCAAGCCACATTTCTAAATCTCTGAGTGAGGTATTACTGAAAATGTAAGACTAAACTCACTTATTACTGTAGTATTTTTCCTACCAAAACTTGTCAGGACAAGAATAAAACAAATGCAAGACAGAAAAAAAAACCCCAAACATTTATTCTGCATGTTCCATAAACCTAATGCATATGTCATTCATTAAGCAAATACAATCAAATTGAAAAGACTCATTAAAACAACTGAAACGAACTGCTGTAGTCACAGCTCCTCTTGTATCATCATACACAGAAGGTGAAAGACCAGCAGTTTTGCCCACTGCATCCCAGCCCTATCTCCTATAAGGATGTTGACTTCAAACATGTAGAATGAGCCTTTAGTTTGGTTATTCTGTATCTTGCCCAGAGAATGCTTGTTTAGGTAGCTGGTTATAGGGCTTGCCTCAAAGATGTCCCAAATAACCCCCCCCAACACATATTTTTTTTCCATAGCAGTAGATAGCATGAAACCATCATGGGTAAAACTGACTCCATTATTGGTTTTCATGGGGCATGTCTTACCTTTAGGGGAAAAAATGATTCTTTTTCCAGCTTGGCAACTCTCTTTGATTCAAACGGGCCAAACTGGGTACGTTTCACTAGCTGAGTCAGAGCAAATACTCCTTCAGTCCCATCTTCCAGTTGTCTTATCTCCAAATTAGAAGGCAGAGATGATCTAAGAGTTGAAGAGAGAATTGAGAAAAAAACAACCACACATGGGACAAAACTGCAGAAATCCATAGAAGAAAGAAGTCAGCATTTATTTCTCCAATCTCCAATCACAGTAAACTTTTTTTTTTCTGATTTCTATGAGGATCTATAAATAGAGGAGAACAACTATGAGCAGTGGAGGAGGGCTGGGTCAGGGATTACTTGAGAGAGCTGAACCCTTATAAGTCCAGAGACTCAGAGGGTGCTGACAGAGTATTCCAATACCACAATGAGACTATTCTCTATCATCTTGGAAAGATCATGGGCATCAGGAGAGGTGTCTGATGACTGAAGAAAGATAAATATTGCACCCACTTTCAAAAAAGTTCAAAAGGATGATACAAGGAACTACAGGTTGGTTTCCCTCACTTCAGTCCCTAGGAAAGCCATGGAACAAGACCTTTTGGAGGCCATTTAAGAGCACATGAGGAGAAGGCTACTGGAAACAATCACCATGGACTGAGTAAGGGCAACTCATGTCTGACAAATGTTTGCCTTCCAGGATAAAATGACCAGGTTTGTGGATGACAGAAGAGCAGTGGATGTCATTTCCCTGGACTTTAGCAAGGTCTTCAGTACAGTCTCTGATGACATTCTTGTATCCGAGTTGGGATGTTATGGTCTGGATGGGTACACAACTAGTTAAGTAAATAACCTTTACCTGGAGGCCAGTAACAACTGGGGTACAGCAGAGGTCTGTGCTGGTACCTGTCCTGTTTAACACCTTTATCGACAATCTAGAAAGGGCAATGGAGTGCACTCTCATCCAGTTTGCAGATTACAGTAATCGAGAGGCACAGCCAATTCATCTAAGGGCAGGACTGCCATCCAGAGGGGCCTGGATAGCCTGGAGAGATACAACAACAGGAACCACATGAAACTCCAAGGACAAATGCAAAGTCCTGCACCTGAGAAGGAAGAAGCCCTGGTGATAGTACTGGCTGAGGGAAAGACCCTAGAGGTGGTGGTAGGCAGCAGGCTGTACACAAAGCCATAGCTTGTCCCAGCAGCAGAGGGCCAAACGCATCCTGAATGGTATGAACGGGAGCAGCCAGACTGAGGCAAGTGACTGTCCCCCTCTGCTCTGCACTTGCTGGATCCCATCTACCTGTTGCCTCCTGGTTTGGGCCCCTGATATGGGAAAGACTGACAAACTAGAGCAAGCTTAGGGGAGGACCACCAGGATGGTCAGGGGCCTCAGAGCAGTCACCCTGTGAGGAGTGGCTGGGGAAGCAGGGGCTTGATCAGCTTAGGGAAGAGATGGCTGTGGGGTCCCAAACAGCCACCCCTGCACACCTATGGGGACATCACTGAGACCAAGGAGTCAGGCTCTTCTGAGCGGCGCACGGCAAGTGCAGAAGAGACAATACACATGAAAATGAAAACCAAGCAGTTCAGCCTGGATATTAGTTCTGACTGGAATATCCCGAGACCTCTTCCAAAATTAATTATCCTATGACTTTATAGAACTTTGGGTTTAATCACGCTTATTTTAAAAAATAAGCTATATTCCTCCCCAAATTTTAAAACCTTACATGCTTAATGCAGAACACAGGCCTTAAGATCAAAGCCCCTTCTGTCTTCTAGCCCTCTTATTGCAAACATTAATCACAAGTGCTTTTGTGCTCCCTGCCTCTCTCATTTACCAAACAAACTTCTCAAAAGAACTACATATAGTAAATATTGTTACTACATATAATACACAGAGAATATCTTCCAAAACGACTGGAACCACCATATTGGTTTTGCAGACACCAAACACAACCCTGTATTTTCAGCTCCGTGCTAACAGATGAAAAGCTAAAAATAATCAGACAGGCTACTGACTACTCTATAGAAGTTGACACTGTCAGATCCATTTTCCTGTCTAGATGAAGAGAAATACAAAAAGATTGCAATCTTAGAGATAAGCAAAAAATTGAAAAATACTTTGAGTTTTAATAACAGAGTATGCAATGTTAGAAATTCAGCAAATGTTTCTTAACACTTCTTTTCTAACCATAAAGCATCCAGATTATCTTTTCAGTAGGACTAAGGAAACAATGATCATGTGGTCAAGCAACTAGGCTGATTTTAAGAGATTCATATCCAGTTTGTGGTTAAACTTGCTCTCAACCTCAAGCAACTCACTCTCTCAGCTGCTGTTCCCCAGATGTAAAATAAAGGCCGTGATCATATTTCTTCTTTCCCTTTCTTATCTTACTTGTTTTCAGCTGTAAACTCTTCAAGAAAATAAACACAGTTTTCTATAACATGGCCATTTTTAAACTCTGCTTTCAAAGCCACTACTGGCAGCCAACATTTCCACTAGGGAACACATAGCATCTGCATGCCAAAGTAGGCTGAAAACCAGTGCAAGCATCATATTTGCCAACGTTCACAGCTGGAACATCTGGACACTATAGTAATTGTCCACCATACAAATAACTAAGAGCATTAAATTGCAAGGCAAAAAAAAAAAAAGGAAAGAAAGAATAAAGGTAAGAAATATAGCTTAGCTTGTCATTGAATCTGCTTAGTGCAGGCTAGAGACTTTGCACTGCACAGTTTCCATGTATAAGAAAGGCACCTCCGTCACCAGTTTCTATTACTCCTACAAGCATTTTGAAATGACCCTCAAGAATAAAGCGCCCCTAGCGTCAGTGCTGTTAAGACAGCAGTTCCCAGTAGCACTGGCTGCAGAAGATCATCCACAGTGGGTTTCCAGGCACAGGACAGCAGTGCCTGGCAGGAGCTGCAGGGAAGGCCCAGAAGAACGGCCAGCGCCCATGCACACTTGCAGTCAACGTGCACCATGGGACACCAAGAGCATCCTGCCAGGCAGAGAGGGGTCACAGCACTGCACAACAGACCCAGCACATTCAATATTTATTACAAAATTATCCTGGAAAAACAAAGTGTGGCCTATATAGCCAGCATGTGTCAGACTTGCTGCCCACAAGCCCGTGTTTTCTGTTCGTGACTTCCCAAGAAATACAGAAGCCCTAAGCACATTATATCACACATGAAGCCATTTGAACTCTCTTTCTGGACTTTACTGCATCTTCACAATAGTTGTTTCTTTTCCTTAGCCTTATATTTCACACCTTAATATGAATTTTGCTGACAACGCCCAGTTGCCTTTATCTGCAAAAATTACTACTCGGTGTTGTTCTCCTAACTAGATTTAGTCTATTAGTTTCTTTTGGCACGCATGAATGTTTCTGCTGTGCTGTCACAGATCTTCCAGCAGGAGCACTACCCCTAATCATTCATAAAGATTCACAATAATGAGAACAACTTGTTTTGCTTCCCTGTGGAGGAACTTCAGAAGTTATACTAAGCAGGAGGATACAACTACTCATATAAATGAGGAATCCACATACACTTCTCTGAAACTAATATGGTACATCTGAGGCAGGGAAAAAGTTGCAGGTACTCAACCAAGACAGAAGTCATTACCCCACTTGCCATTACATGACTTTTTTCCAGAAATCTCAGTGAAGAAGTCCTGGTGAGCAGCAAGTTATTTTTTGGCTTCAACTCAGTAGAGCACTTAAGTGTGTGCATCAATTTTTCTATTTAATCAAGGCCATGTGTCTTCCATATATCGGGACTTCACTTTTCAGCTGTCAGTGTGACACCCATTAAACAGCAAGCGTACTTTAAAGAACTAACATGAGCGTTGTGTTAGTCAGAAGTAACACAAATGTTCCTTACCTTGCCCTGCTCAATACAAAGGAGTCTTTGACTGTCACCACTGGGCCCAGTTCAGGACACTCTGAGTCATGGTACTGCCCACAGTCCTCGCACCCTGCAAGGAAGCAGACAGCATACAGAAAGGCTGATGAAAAGCTCTTCTGTAAGAAAGCTGCCTCCTTCTTTCAAAAGCCAAATACAAAATCTAGCACCAGGCTAAAGACATGCATATGGAGGCAGAGGTTTATCTCTATTGCTTAAAAGAACATGTGTAATTGAACGTCAAGTTGATAGCCGGCACCTGTGTAGGTGAGATAACACACTATAATCAGTATAATCAGAATACAATTGTTTACATTTTCTCTCAAATGAAAATAATTGCCTTACATCCACAGTAAATATTTTGCTTAAAGATGGCATTAATCTTCGGATAAAGCACCATGTAGCAGCTAAACAAAACATTACTACCTTCACCAGAACCCAGGTTTTTAGAAACAGCTTGGCTACCGTGCTCTTTTTAGCAACAAACCCAGTACCAGTAGCAGAACTGGCATGGGGCCTCAGCAGGGCACGAGCAGGCGGTGGGAGCCAAGCTCTGCCTGGAGCAGCACCTGGCCTGCTCATGCTCCTCACCCACTGCGCTGGGAGAGACACCTCCAAGATACCTTCTGGTGCCTTTCCAAACAAGTCAGCTGGCTGTGTAATATACTTTGGCCACTTCTTAATTCACTGCCAGCTTACCTAAATTAACTTCTAGTTTAAGTGGCTGTAAATTACCCACAACTGCATGGTTCCTAAGAAACAATTTTCAGACCAGGATAATTTGAGGCTTTCTAAAATAAGCCAACTTAACAGGATTTCAAATGCATATACATTGCCTCACTGTGAAAAATAGCTGCCAAACTGCGCTCCCTTCCTGATCAGTTGCTGACGCAGCTCAAGAAGATATCATTGCACAGTGTTATATTCCTATAGTGCGATTTCCATCTGAGCACCATGCTCACAAGGACAAGTCAGGTAACCCCAGTAAGGATGCAAAGTAGAGGGTGGTTACACCTTGTTTGGCAAGAGAACAAGACAAACGCCATGTCATTCCAGAGTATGTCTCCCTAGTAAAGCTACTCTGTACTCCTAACTGGAAAACTCTCCCTCTCAGTATTCGTTCCAGTGAACTAACAAAAGGATTTATTCTAAGATGTGGAAAAGGGAACCAAAAATACAGTAACAGAGCTCCATGTTGTTTTTTCTTCTGGCAACAAAACCAGCTTAGCAGTGAAAATCCACATACATCTGACAAATGGCAGTACCAGCTCGTGCAGCCCCCAAACCTGGCCCTGCTTCCTGTACAGCTGCTCGTGCTGGTAAACCAAGGAACGAAACAACCAGCTTTTCCCACCACTTTATTTTTCAGCTGAATGAACTTCCCAGTCCACTTTGCTGTAAAGCACCAGACAGCTCTATCAGAGGAAAGGATCAGCGGGCAAATGCTATCCACATAGCACCACCATCAAGTCTAATCCTATATGCAAATGGCCTCCCCCATCCTGTGCTGTTTACCATACCACCCTCTTTAGGTGTGCCTGTAGCTCACACTGTGCTTAGTATTACTGAAATAATCTGGGCTAAATACAATTTTCTAAAACCACAGAGGGTGGAGAAGCCACAGAGGAATGTGTAAACCAGACTGCTGAAAAGAACTGGATTATCATCCACAAAGGGTTGTCATAACCAACAGGGACAGTAAGGAATAGCCAGAGTGACAGCTTCTTAAATGGGCTTTGCTGTCAAAGAAAATAAAGCCCTTAGTCATTCCCCTTATCTTTCAACTGCACCTCGGCACTCCCCCCTTCGGCCACTGCACAGGTTCAACAAGATGCAGCAGCATTGTCCAAAACTGCATGCAGGAATAAGCTATGCGTTTCTCTCACTGCTTTGCAGATGAATGACCAAAGCAGGGAGAATATGACACTGACATTGTGTAGCATGTCTCCCAAAATCTAAGGGATGCCTTACAGCAGACATTCTCCAAGGGTGTTACACTCACCGTATGTGACAATTCCAAGAGACTTCAGCCGCAGGAGAAATATAAAATTACTCATGAGGATAAATGGTAAAATACCTTCGGGGGAGTATATTCAGAGACTTCTACAAAAAATATTCCAAAACTCTCTCTCTACAAAATCCATAGTCAATGACATTAACTATGGAAGCGCATAGTATCACTTATAAAGACTCACTTTTTCAGAACATAAGCCATCCCCATATCCCATGGGAAAAACTTAAAGAGAGCACAAGACAGCTCAAGATATTCAATGACCACAGCCTCTACTGGAAGGGGGAAGATCACGTTGTGTGACACCTTCTATCTGTGCAACTAGGGAATGGTGTCACATCTCAATCCTTGTTGCTATTCACCAGAGTCTTTTTATGAAGGGGAAGAAAAGGTAACTTCACTGCCAGTATCTGCAACTCAATAAAAATGCCTATTGAGTCAACACTATTTTTTAAGGAAACCTGGTGAATTTGTGGTGGAAGGAAAAGTGCAACTTTCTTTCTGATGTAGTTGTCATAAGGTTAGTGTGCAGCTGTGGAGCCAGCAAGGGTAAAACACTGTGGATCCATAACACCAAAGACATACGCTCCACTCTGCTCTTCCCAGATCAGATCCACAATATCTAGGCCCTCTCTGCTCATACAAGTAGATAAGCTGACTCTACATGTCCCTTACATCTTTTTTTTTTTCCACTGTAACACCAGATCCTGCATGTCCAGGCTGGTGACAAAGGAGAGGCTGCAGGGCTAGTATGCCACTGAGAAACAAGCCTACTAGCCAGGGTCCACCAAGCACGGGATGCTGCCCATCACACTGCCTGGGCACACCACCGCTGCAGCCTCTCTTCATGCACCACAACCTCATGAGTCCAGATCCCAGGTCACAGAGCCCAGCCTGGCACACACGGTTATGCAGCAGAATGTGGAACACAAGACAAGCTGCATGAGGCATGGGCCCAGCAGCAGGGGCACAAGAACACACAGTGAATGCCACGAGCGAGACTCGTCAGGGCAGTCGTTGCATCTCAAAGGGGGCTTGTCCAGAAAGAATAACGAGGCTGCATCTTCCCACTGTGGTGATGCCGATCTTCAACTCAGGCTAGAGGTCAGAGTTCTCCACAGACACCCCTGGCTGCTAAAGCTGTCTGTGTAAACAAAGAGCTTCGACTCATGTTAGGCCTTCAACTTCACTTCTCCCATGAAAAAGCTGTTCTGCTAACCCACATTCAGAGGTCTCTTTGTGTGTTTGCCAACAAACCAGGAGAATGTGTACGCTTAAAATGAGCAACCTCCTCTCTACTCCTCCATATGCTGTTTGAGCTTCTTTTACATAAATACTTTTCTAAATAAAAACTTTGTCTGTTTTACTCTTTAATTGTAAACACTCTTGAGTAGACAAGCCACATCATGAGAAGCGGATTATTTTCCTTTCTAATACTTACAAATAAACACAAGCTCATCACTGCAATCTTCAGCCATTTTTTAAACCTGCCAAAAAACAAAAGATGAAGTTAGTTCTGAATGACTTTTACTTTCCATATTATTGAAACATCCCTTTGCAGAGTAAGGACGCTGACTGACCCAGAGCATACCCAGACACATTGCCCCTGCACAAGTATCAGTGGAAAGTTAAAGAATTTAAAGTTGCTAAAAATCCCCCAGTGACTGCTGTATCATTACCCATGTTGCCCAAGTCACCAAAGGTCTGCATGTCCACAGGCTTTTCTCCCTGAGGCAATGATCTTTCAGGCCATTCCTGTTCCCTCCTCTCATCACCACCAGCCATCCCTGCATGCCCCTCAACCCCTGTTACAAGCTCCTCTGGAGCATCAGAACACTCAGGGCCAGATGACTGACGCCGGCCAGCAACAACCACTGCAAAAACAAAGCCCATCTGATTCGGTGCAACATTTTGTTGAAGAATAGGTTAAAAAATTATCTCTGAAGGGTGGATTACGTATTTAATTAACACAATAATCTTAAGAACCTGAAAACTGCAGATACGACCAAAGATTTGTTCCAAAAGCAAAGTACACTCTAGTAACAAGCATCAGAAAACCTGGAAAAACAAATTCCATCTCTGTCACTGATCTTTCATGAAACAGTAACCAATTTGCTTTCACCCATAAAATAAGGATAATCTATATTCACTTTTATAGATCAGTTTTGGCAATATGTATTAAAAACTTGCTCTCCAACACTATTGCTCTCCAACGATGCCTAGACTGGGGTGTCCAACTCATTTTCACTGGGGGCCGCATCAGCCTCGCGGTTGCCTTTAAAGGGCCAAACGTGATTTTAGGACTGTATGAATGTATTCATATATATTTTTATATATATTAAAATAAATGCATTTATACAGCCTTGGAATCACGTGCGGCCCTTTAAAGGCAACCGCGAGGCTGATGCGGCCCCCAGTGAAAATGAGTTGGACACCCTTGGACTAGACAATCTGAATTATGGTTGGCAAGTAACCTGTAATTATGTATGGCTAAGATCATGACACAAGCAGGATCTAGAAGATAGTTTTCCCTTTTCTAACCATGAAAAAGCTCTCCTCCCTTCAATTTTTCCAATGCCCCAGTGAGAGGCAAAACAACAAAAAGATCGTGACCCAAGACTAGGAGAAAATTAGGCTGCAGAAACAGCAAGCACATTGGTCAAGAAAACAGAGAGGTGTAAGAGACTGAACCTGCGAGAGGGAGGAGGACAGGAGAATACACAAATGAAGACACACTAAGCTAGCAGAGCCCTGTTCGAAAAAAGATAAAGCATTTGCTACTGCAACAACAAAAGTCAAGCCAACAAAAAGATACACACAAGCACAGCCATTACTCAGGATCAGCCTAGGAGCAGAAGTCCCTGTTACGAGTTTACTCTGGAACAGTGATGCTTCACAAGCTCTACCTAGCTGGGCAGTGGAAATATGCCTCAGGCTGGAGCCCAGAGCAGCAGCTACTTCTGCGCAGGTACAGGCTCTACCGACCTCTCAGCACAATTGAAGCTCCTGTCCCACACAACCCCTATCACTGTCTTAGAAAGGACTCCATACTTGCGCCAAGTCTGCTGCTAACATCACGACAGCACCTGTGTGCCAGGGAGCAATGTCTGATACGGAGCTGCCAGCTGCACCCATGCTCCGCTCCACCCCCAAGCTTCCACCAGAAGCAACCAACAGTTTCCTTCAACAATCCATAGGCTACTCCAAATTAGCAAAGGACAGTCAATTCTGACATGGAGGTGTGCTGCATGGAAAGCCAGCACATCCAACTGACTGGAATAAAAAGAGATACCTGGTCGCTGGGACTCTTGGTCACGGCAGGAGGGATCCTGCTGCTCAGGTATCTGGGCAACAGCACAAGGAGGATTTTGGTCACAGAATCTGGGCACTCTGGCATTCCTCCACAGCCTGTCCCAAGCACTGCCCTCCCTGACTCCACTGAATGTCAACAGCACGATGCCTCCTAACACCTGCTGCCCCAGTGAGGGGCCAGCACTGCCCATCTGTGGCACAAGCTGGGCCTTCCTCTGCTACAGCTTTTGGGGACTAAACTTATATAACATCTAAACATTTACACAAAGGCCCAATGCTGAGCACGAGATTGGGTAATGTCCTGAAAACACTGTAAACAATGCGACCAGTATTCAGGGCAAACCCAGAGTACAACCATGTAAAACAAGCCAGAGAAAGTGCATCATAGGTGGATGCCAAAAATGGTTTTGCTTTTTGTGGATGTTCTGTGCTATTCCAAGAGGTCTACGTCCAGTTATTTTTAGATAGTTTGTGTCCTGACAAGACTTTAATCCTAAATATGGTGGAATTAACAAATACTCATCTTGGTCAACACCTGCATGTTCCAATACATGGAGGACACAGCGCAGTAAGACCAGCTATACTGCTGTGTGACCTACTCGCCAAAGGCACTCGCCTTCTACGACCTTCCTGTGTCGCATTCTGCACAGACAGCAGACCGATGACATGCGGTGTTACAGACGCAGCCGCGTCAGTCTTCTTCTAGGGGCCGTCAGATGAGAACAGCAACAAAGGGGCGGAGAAATCACAGTGGCACAGATGTTCAAGGTGACGGGGAGAAACTGGGAAGGTCCCTCAAACCCACCTCACATAGTCGATAAGGATACTGCATCTCACTTATTATCCGTATTAGTGTAACTCTCATTTTTGTAGCAAGTACTTTCATTTCCCACATTGCAAATCTTCCAATTTGTCATCCCTCTTTCCTATGCTGAGCAGAATAACCTGCTATGCTCAAAAATAAACAGGAATGGGTAGCATATTATGTATCAAATACGCTCACACCTTAACATACAGGTGCCAAAAAGAGGATGACCTTGCATTGGTACTTGTACCTTGCTATAAATTCCTGTGTAGCCTTTTTTTCTCCCTTCCTACTTCACAGAAAGCCTAGGAAAAGAAGGACTGCACAAAAATGGGTTTAACAATTCTGATTTGCAGACACATACTACTTCTCACCCTTAGACTTCAAAACTCTGCACAAATCTCAACTCTATTTCCCAAGAATTTTTCAAATAAATGACATTATGCCACCTGCTCCAGCTCGTAAACAGAGTCAAAAAGTGAGAGGTGCCACACTGGCTGACATGATGGCACTGAAGACAGACTTCAGAGTTTTCTGCCCTCATCTGCTGTTGTTCTGGGCCATGTCTGATTTTTCTCTTTTTCTTTTTTCCTCAAGCACTCGTATGAGACAGATATTACTACCGCACATAATTATGTCCTTCTCTTGCAAAGATCATCAAAGCTTCTGGGAATTCCAGATATTTTTATATAAAACAGAGATCAATCACAGAGTCTTAGAATGTCCTGAGTTGGAAGGGACCCACAAGGACCATGGAGTCCAACTCCTGTCCCTGCACAGGACAACCCCACAGTTCACACCATGTGTCTGAGGGCCTTGTCCAGTCTCTTCCTGAACACTGTCAGGCTTGGGGCCGTGACACCTCCCTGGGGAGCCTGTTCCAGTGTCCACCACCCTCTGGGGGAAGAACCTTTTCCTCATGTCCAACCTAAACCTCCCCTGGCACATCTTCCTGCCATTCCCTCGGGTTCTGTCATGGGTCACCAGAAAGATCTAAGCAGTGAATAATCAGGCAAAAATCTACACAGAAGAAATTAGACCATAAGCACGAAGCCTAATTCTGACTGCAGAAGAAGAAAAACAGAATTTTCTGCTCGTATAATTAGCTGAATGATTTTTGTACTTGAGAGCACAAAACTAAGCACATGAACTCCAGTGGCAACACAAGCCTCCGGATACTTTTCAAACTCGAGGGAATCCAAATGCAGACACTGAGGGGCTGCAGCATCACAGGCATCTGCTTGCAGAGCATGACATGCAGCACTACTGTCAGGGAACTGCTCAAGCTGTAAGCTATCTAAAAATGTAAGACCTGGTATAAAAGCACACTTTCCTCTTACAAACTGCTGACGAAAAGAAACCAGGCTCCTGTGGCAAGTTGTGTAAGTTCAATCTCTCAAATTGATTTAAAAAATAGGTAAGAATAATAAAAAAAAAACAAACGAAGATGTACTTGAATTTAATAACCAACTAAGTAAAACTAACGTTTCCCTTTCTTCAGTTTTCCATTAAAATTCTACAATGGGGTTTTACTAATGTGAATGAGTAACTTGAAAACACAAGTGGATGGGTACCGGAAATACATGTGTGCAAGCAGAATGCACTTAGAACTACCATTTGTTATTTCTTCATGGTGTAAGTCTAATTTGTTCACACTACTGCTTGAAGTCATTGGAAACTGTCACAATACCTGGTAAACTACAGTGAGGCCTTGTATTTCTAAGAAATTATGACCACTCTGTCAGTTATCATAGAGAAGTGGAACAATTTCTGTATAGTTAGGGGGGGCAGAGTGGGTGTTGGCTTCATGCCACCTGCCCTTTCCAACACTTGCTGCCATCACGTTCACCCTGCCCAGGGTGAATTTACACACACGTCAAGTTTAACGAACGTGAGCAGAAAACGAGCGTATCGCAGAAAAAAAATCCTGAGTGCATGAAGCAAAGCAGACTGGGGCTTCTCTTCCTTTCGTCTTGCACCCAACACACCGCATCTTCTTCCCGAAGGGCCGGTTCCCATCCTCGGTGATCGACCTGTCCCCTCCTTCCCCCCACCCTCCCACCTCTGCATCGCGCCCCCCCAGCCCTCCCCGAGGCCAATCCGTGCCCCGCCGGGGCGCCCCGAGCTCCCGCAGCCAGCGCCTCGGCAACCGCCGCCACGGGGCCTGGGAGGGGAACGGGGCGCAAGCCCCAGCAGAGCCGTTTCCCTCACGGGCCGCGCGCCCTCCCGGGGCCAACGGCTTTACCGGGCACCCCCCGCCCTCGCCGTGACACAGCCCCAGCGGCTCGTCCCGCAGCCGCGGCCGCCACGGGGGCTGCCCGAGCCCGCCGGAGCCTCCCAGCGCCGCGGGGCGTGCATGCGAGTGTGCGCGG
>VWYH01004897.1:1631-46706 GCA_013399365.1 Pampusana beccarii | reverse complement strand
GGGGGAGCGGCGGGGCGGCGAGCGGAGGCGCGGCGGGCCGGGCGCGGGGCGGGGATCGCGCGTGGAGGGTGCCGCACCGGAGACGGGGGAGAGGGGGGCACGGCGGGTGGGAGCGCGGGGAACCGGCGTTACCTGCCTCGGGAATGGCCAGACCCGGATCGGATCCGGACTCCGGGTTCCGATCCGCTCCGGAAACCACGCGCCACCGGAAGCCCGCGCGGCCGGCCGCAAAGCACGGTGGGAAGTGTAGTCCCCGGGCGGCGGCGGTTGGAGAGCAGCAGGGGAAGGGGCGGGGGGCGGTGGCGGCTCTGCCCTTCTCCCGGCGCCTCCATGGCGCTGGCTTGCCGCTGCCAGGGCTGCGGCGGATTGCCCGGGCGGGCACCGCACCTGTGCGAGGGGCGGCCGCCCCCACCCGGCCGGTTTCTGCGCGCCGTGGGCGCGGCGCTTCGGCCCTGGGCTGGAGGAGGAGGAGGAGGAGGAGGAGGGTGGCTGCCGTTGAACTTGACTTAGCGACCCAGGTTGCACAAGCTGTTTTTTCCCTTCCCGTGCTGGGCAGTGCCAGCCGCAGGGCGGGAGTCCGCCGAGCCTTCTGTCAGAGGGCGCTGAGGGATCACGGACACGCCATGTCAGGCGCAGGGCTGGCTGCAGGCCCGATGGGTTTTCCTCAGTTAATTCCTGAACGAGCACCGGAGGACCTGTCTCCTCCCTACCCACGCTCCGCTGAGGCGAACATGTTCAGCGCTCCTCAGTCTGGCCTTACCTGGATGGTATGGGGGCCGAGCCCTGCTGTGTTTATACCAAACAGCGCAGCCATGTGCCACTCAGGAACAACCAGTGATGCCTGTTTTTTTATATCACGGGATTCCACTGAGACCTGGCGCCCAGGAAACAAGGGACGTGGACTCGGCACCCGCAGCTCAAGGGGATTTAAACCCCCAGTTTGGGTTGTTGCGGTGCTTGCTCCTCTCCCAGCTGAAACGTGCGCTGCACAGAAAACAACTCCCCTCCAGGGGAAGAAGAGGCCAGGGCCAAGAAGTACATATGCTTTTTGTATTCAAGAAAGATGCCCCAACTCTGGTAAAAGGATAAACTCTGGTAAGAATTGTCACCTACAATGGAGTCCCCCCCAAAACCTTGTGCAGTGCTCCCTGCTGCTGTGGTGTGACTGGCCAGTCCCCACAGCAGGAGCACCCCCTAAGATTGAAAGATCCTCTCCAGGGGATGTGCTCCTCTCGTGGTCACATCTTGAACAGCTGGCAAAGGCCAGACCCTTTTGTGTTTCTCACCCATCCCATGTCCCCTTCTGCACAAGGTACCCAGTTTCAAGAAGAAGGTGTAGAGACTATAATGATTCTCTTTTTGGGTAACCTGAAACAGTGCAGCTTTTGAATTTTGAAAATTATGCTGCTTGGCAAAACAATGTCAATTTAAGGAGGGGGAAGAGTTTATTCTTTAACAATGTCTCACCAGAAGTTTTCAATGAAGTTTCAATGAACGCAGGAGTAGCAGGGGAATTTTTCAAAGATCTCACTGCATGTACAGGTCATTTACTTTTTCAAAGACGAAAGCCAGCTGGCCTTTAGTTTGGTGTGGTTTGCTTTTACTTATTTTCCCTGTACATCTCAGTGTATATGCACATGCATAATGCTGTCTTACGGCCTTTGCACAGGTTTCTCCAGCATCTGGAATGTGGTGCCAGACTTAGAGCTACATCTAGCGCTCTCACTCTGATAGGCCTTGTCACTTTCGCTAGCATACACTAATGGCGTCACACAAGTTAATAAACCTCAATCAAGATTGAACATAAAGGAAAAGTAAGAAGGACTGTTGGGACACTATTAGGAAATTTCAGCTAAGCACTTCAAGAATATGTAATAATAAGGCATAGAAATGTGGGCACTCACTCCCAGTAAGGAAACATACAATTTCCTTGTAAAAGAAGGTACAACACTCACTTTGGGAAGTGAAATAAAAACACTATCATGGCTATTTTCATGTGAATGCCTATTTTTGGTGGTGTTGGGGTTTGTTTATTGGTTTGGTTTGTTTTGGTTTGTTTTTTTCCCTCAGTCTGGTGGGGCTTTGTGGCAGCATTAATTTAGAACAAACCTTTTTCAGTAAAATGACCGCAGGAGAACCTTATTCCAAGGCTGTGCTCATTTAATACTGGTGTTTTCTACATAGTATCTAGGCTATAACACTCCTGCCCCTTTGTGTCCCAATGACAAATGTTTTCAGGATAATACATCATTACTGACAACAGAAATAAGGAGTAACCACAGTGCTTTCTTCCATGAGATTCCCACCCAGTCCATGTTTCTCAAAGAACAAGAAGGGGCTACCTGGTATGGCTGGGGTTATCAGGAACAACCCAGTGTCAGCACAGCTTAAGTGGAGAATTCTGCTCCTGAATAAACAGGTAAATGGACTATGTTAAGCAACTGGTAAAATTAATGAAGGAGAGTAGAAAACCATCTATTACACTTGACTAAGTATGTAGGACAGCACACTACACAGAGACAAGTGGCTTTTATTGTATGTACAGCAGTAGTTATTTATTTAAAAAATCCTCAGGCTTTTTAGTGATATAATAAATCTGTACAACACAGACTTCTTAATTGCACCAACTTAATTTTGTGTACACACAAAAAAAAAACACAGAAGAAGTGACTATCACAGTTGAATGCTAGAAAAAAAGTTTTACCCCACCTAGAATATAAGAATATAATACATTATTGGGAAATACAGAGTTACAGTATTGGAAAGACCTCAGATCCATCCTTCCCAGCTATTTTCACACCATGACATCACCTTGCATAGTAGCAGTTTGGATATCCTGAGTGAAATTATATTATTCACCCTTATCTTAATTACCTTGCTATATAGCTAATTTTGAGTTGTTTGTCAACAAGGCCGTGGCTTAGCAATGTACAGAAGCATATGCTGACTTTAAACACAATAATAAATCCACTTAGGTTCCTGTGGAGGTCAAAGCCGTGAGGTCAGCTGTTCCCACTCACACTGGGAATGTCTTAGCCCAGAACTACAGTATTCTTAATTCTGTACCAGGATAAGCACTTATCTCAACCTTCACCTCTACAATTCAAAAAACTGCAATAAACTAAAATGAAAAAGACAGGTGGCTCCCACCTTGTATAGAGCTCTTGCTGCTTGTAACACCTGGAGCTGAAAAGGGTGTTAAAATACGAGCAAGACTCTTCTTTTGTTTCCCCATACACATTTGGTAGCATTTTATGTAGTTGACTTTGCTTTTTCCTATATTTTGCACATCAAGAACACCAAAGCTTTACAATAAATACACAGCAGAAAGCTTTTCCTTGAAAACCACTTAGAACCAGCGAGGAGATGCAGTACACAAAATGCTGATGCTCACAGCTGGTATCATTGCTGGGCAATAGAACTCCCTAAACAAGCAGCGCTGGAAGCCAAGTCCTCTCAAGAGCCAGACCGTAACTACAGGTCTATATGACCTGCAGTTCCAACCTCTCTCCCAAACAAAGAGCAGGGGAAAAAAAGAAAATCTATCAGAAAGTGTAAGAATAAAGTCCAGTATTTATGCCTGCACAGATCATGACCTGTCCATCAAGGTGAAGAAGATTGCCAAAGGTATTTTACTTTTTAAAAGAATATGAACTTTTTCCATGACAGCATTCCTTTTCCTTTCTGCTGCCTAAGGTTCACAAGTTTCATATATAGTTAGGAATGAAATGACTTGTCATTTCTTCCTGGGGTGAACTGAATATGAGATGGTGGTGACCTAGGACACCCTCCTCTTTGAAGTGATTTCTAAAGTGATCTCAGACACTGAAAGAAAGCTACCTAACTTGTATTCACACTTGAGATTAGGTAGTTTTATTGCTTTCATCTACAAAGACAAAATGAATTCTTACACTACTTACTTGGTCAAAATTCACACTAAAGCTAAGGCAAATCTTAGTGAGGTAAGGATGCAGGTTGTCTCCATCATGGGCAAATGAAAAGCTAAAATGCCATGAAGCAAAACAAACCACAAATACAGATTAAGAAGGTTCAATTATGGGCAGGAAAATTCTTTAGAAAGGAAAAGCAAGCCTTCATCTCTTAGTACTCATAAAATAAATACCACGCCACCTTTGCTGTAAAGAACATTCAGAAACACAAAAGCATAAGAAAAGGGGCAAAAAGGAAGACAGATTCCACAGGTTATTTCCAAGCTATTTTTCTAAAGTAATTAAACTGGAAGACAGAACACAAGAAGTTGTCAGTGTAATATCACGCAGAGATTTGTTCTGCTGTTCAAACGTGTAGTTATTAAAATTATGAAGACTGCAAAACATTAAAGAGCAAAGTTATTCCCTCCACCATTTTTCACACAACTGCACAGGAAGTATTTAGCACTGACAGGGTACGTTGCAGTGTTAGTTACGAGAGTTTACAGATCCAGTTATCCCCACCCAAACCTGTAGTGTAGCTTCCACTGGTTGTCAGGACCCAACTCAGGCTGACCCAAATACTAGAACACAAAAAATGTACGTACTCAGATCTCCTGATCTTAAATAACAACCTAATCATCTCAGAAGGGCAGAATGGGATTCAACATTATAGGCCTTTGGGGTTGTCACAACACGGCAACTCAATTCTCCCTTTGTGTTTAGCACTTGAGCTTGTTTTTACAATAGGACATAAACTATTTGTAGAGGAGTAGGAGGAGGTGAGGAACACACCACCCAGATGTGGAGGTCAAACATCAAACCAAATGATGTTTATTTTCCTGAGGAGTAAAGGCAATTAAAAACCAAGATTCCCTTTTTACCCCAAATGCCCTGCTTTCCTCATCTTAAGCCCAAACCTTCACAGTTTGCGGTATAGAATGTTCTTGGTTCCCACCATCAAGACATGCATTTAGGCAATCACCAAGAACTTAAGAAAAAGGAACCAAAAACCACTTCAGTGTCTATCTGTTCTTTGGGATAAACTACAAGCAAACCCTACTCCTGTGTTCTGCAAGTTATTCATTGTTACTTCCACCCTATTCTATTAATACAGTACACGATAAAGCTTCTGTAAATTAAAATTGCAGTTCAGTAATTTAAGCAGACTTCAAGTAGTTTTACGTGCTCTGTTTACATTCCCACTTCCACAACTCCCTTGTCAGTGTAAGGGGTGCTGCCCATGGAGCTCAGTCTCTCTTTGATTTCTTCAACTCAGTGACCAGTTGTGGTTTTCTCCTTCAGTGAAGAAGACAGAGCATTTAAAACATGGCAGGGATCTGATCCCTCATGCAAAGAGCTCCTAGTAAAGTCAAGAGAAAAAGTGTATGTTGAGAGAATGTAAATCAGGTTTTTTAATGCTCATATCATGAACCACTGTAGAACAAATGAAGAAACTGAACTTCCTCTTTGTATTAAATTAACAATAAACAAAAACGTTCAAGCACATTCAAGCTGGACAAAGCTGTATTACTGAACTGGGACTTCTGAGCACGTTTCAGCTCTAGAAGACTCATTTGTAACCAATTTTCAAAACAGAGAATTTAAAAATGCCTTGAAGTGTTTTCATAATAAGCAGCATGCTTAAATGTACAACTATTTGACAGTCTGGACTGCTGTACTACCACAGTGATTTCACAAGGTTACACGTAAAAGGTATTTTTAAGCAGTAGGCTCAGTTAAAAGATTTTGGCAGTTAATTTCTTCTAATTTCTCCGTTGATAAAAAAGAACTCAAATCCCCTCTACTTTTATATTCATTGTAAAAGCATTTATCAAGGAATCTAGAGTCCATCAGAAGTTTTGAAACGTGTTTCTGTTCTTCAGTGACTTTCTATTTTTGAAGAATGGTTTAAGTTGAAAGCCCAAATATCGGCCAAAGTGTTGGATGTCTTATGGGAAGGAAAGGGGCGGGGGGGAATCACTGTTGGCAAAGCAGGCACAAATCTATCATCCATTCATATTGGTAACTTAGACGGAACGCATGTTTTTCTTGGCTAAAGAGAACAGGCTTGGTCCTCTGTCCTCAGCAGGAATGTATACAATGGAAAAATACAGGTATGCACGAAAGATGGTACCTGTGAAATACTGACTGACATTTCACTCTTCTTAACAGCCACAACAAGAACTATGCCTTTACTTTCATCAGTTTTTACTTTTAATTTAAAGGAGCCAGCTGCAATATTTAAAAAGGAAAAAAGTAAAAAACCTCACCCAACCAATTGCTCACCACATGACAATACTGGCAGATCTAGAAACTAAGGGAATTGTTATTATTTTTTCTCAGTAAGTGTTTGGCAAGTAAAACAAGCTGTCTAATGAAAAGCAGTATAGGGTTAAATATGCCCTATTCATCACTTCCTGCTCCTAGCCTTGCATTTGATATGATGGTTAATATACTTGTCTAACAAGTACTTAGAAGGAATTAAAGCCCCCAGGATAGGTTTTTGCATTAGCAATGCATCTTCTCACACAGGGAAGAAAAGCTACATATAAGAATTTGTAAATGTTTTGTTTGCAAGCTGACTCCAGTAGACTTTAAAAAAAGTTCTGTCTTTTTAAGCATAACTTATGCACAGAACATTAAACAATGTGCTAAGTATTTGCATAATTTATTGATTTATGGCTAATATCAAAGGTGTCTCTCCACCTACATGGACTGAGCAGTTATCACAGCAGGCTACAGTTACTACAGTAGGCTATCTTAATCAGCATTTCAGTTCCACTTCTGAAAACTTACCCATTTCCAAATTATATTACAAACTGGATCTCGGTCTCTTCCCTTTCAGCCTGACTAGAAAAACAAGTTAAGACTTGCACTGCTACTATTCCAGGCTGCAGTAAGAAAGCACAGCACAGTGGTATCTTCTCTCTTTATAGTGGTTCACCCATATATAGCAGGTATGATGTTTCAGTTCTTGGCTCCCCGTTAATGTAAACTAGGTGCTCACACACAGGTCTTCCCCATCTGCACCATTCCCCATCCTCCCTCATCTTCTACAATAAACCACATGGTCCTCCAAAAGCCATCACGATACAACTAGCGCTGCTTGTATTTGGAGGAGCAACTTTATAATCAGAGAGAAAAAGCATTCTGGAAAAATAACCAAAAAATTCAAGCTTTCTGTTTATTCCTGGACCACTGTATTAGTGAACATCATTTTATGCAGGTCATCAGCCGTATTTGTATTCTCTAGCACTGCTCTGTAAACAAATGGTCAACTGATGTGCAAGCGTCCCAGCAGAGAGCGTTCAGTCTTGTATGTACGGTTCTGCTGAAGCACCATTCAGTTTGTTCTTGCTTTTGTTTTTGGAAAGGAGCTTTCTGTTCAGAATACGTGAAAGCGTGCCTCCCTTCTTGCGTGTTTCCTCTGACAGTGGCTGTTGCAGATAGACAAGATCGTTGTGTGATTGACTCATTCCTGGATCCTTCTGATGATGTCGCCGGCGGAAAAAGAGCTTTGCACTTTTTTTCAAAATCCCACCTGCAGAAACAAAGAGCAGAGGTGCAGGACACTTTAGACAGAACAGGCTGCTTTCCTCTTGGAGCTTTAACTGTAACTGCAGCATGACTGAAAAAAGCCTTGGACTTAACTTTTCCAGTTTAAGCATCACCCTGGTAACTATTCAAATTATGTTAGAAATCTAAGAGCGTGGTGAATCTAAAGTGAGAATATGTATGGTTTGTAACCTAGAGCCCATAATTATATGAGCTTAATCTTGGAACAAGTGATTTCAAATACTGGCAAATGCGAGCAACCATCGTGCTTTCAGCCAGAGGCACACATACAGACAATATATGCTTCCGAATCCTCCCTGCCCCACTGTTACTCCAGCTCTCTCCCAAGTGAACACCACTGAGAAATTCAGACTCCATGGAAGTATGTATTTCTCTGCTTCTCCTCATTCCATGCAAGTACCATGCAAACTGAATCACGACAGACAGTGGCAGCTCTAAATCTACGCATATCCATACACTCGTACAGTTAGCAGAAATGTTCAGGAGAGAAGAGCTCACATATATTGCTAGAGAAGCACTAAGGAAAAAAGGAATTTTCCTTCAGTTCTTTAAGAAATGATACCGCTGATAAGGAAGGAAAGCTACTGTGAAACATGACTGTGAGCCATCAAATATTAGTCCTCTGATTTCAGCTTCTCAAGTCAATCCACACATCTTGTGGAAGTCTCCTTCCTTAACACTTCACTAGTTTCAAATGCTCATCTGAAAGCTACGGTACTGTTCAAACACACATGCACAGTGGCTGGTGTGGGTTGTACACTGGGTTCTCACACGTCAAATAGGCATATCCAATCTTTCCAATACAACAGAAGTACAGAGTGTTTTATAAAAGAATGAAATAGAGGAAGTAATGTTACTCTTTGTTGTTTCAGAGATCAAAGGAGCTGAAGAGATTAGCCCATGATGCAGAACATGACAGTGGCATTTTGAGGTGAAGGACACTGTTGGTGCCAGAGAACAGTTACCTGGCAATCAACCTGCATGCAGTAGGCCCAGACAAGCCAGACAGCATGTATTCTATACAAATTTGGTAGCACCACCTAGAAAAGAAATCACTAAGCATTTCCTATTTTAAAATCCTGTTAGGAACAGCAATTCACTTCATGCAGATTAAAAAGAATATTGTATCTGCTTCAAATAGGTTCAGAAATTTGCTGAAATCCCTTCTGTGATAAATTAGGTTGCTTTATTTTGTTGTATTCCTTCCCTTGATCCCACGTCAAACCTATGATGCAGCCAAGGTAATTGCAGCTGTCATCTCACCAGGGACTCGGGACTCATGTTGCCAACATCAGCTACCAGTATGCTTTTCTCTTTGCAAGCCTGGGTTGTTTTTACAGCCACTGTTCTGCCAAATTCCACCTTCCCCTTCCATGTGCCCAATGTGTAAGGCAGCTCGGTGGCAGCTGGCAAGGACACCGCTCCAGGCTACCAGCCACACTCAGCCTGGTGTCAGCACATCAGCCCAGTGTTAAAAGAGCAACAGTTTTGTGCAGAATTGGGTAGTGTCATTGTCTAAGAGGCACCAGCCAATTTGAACAGAGGACCCAGGTAGCAAGCCAACGCAGGAGCCTTCTGGCAGTCAGACTAGTACGTGAGCACAGTCATCTCGCTGGCAAAGCTTCCACACCTTGTTCCTACAGGTTTCCCTGTGAGGTTTCCCAATGCTTTCTCAGTTCAGCTATTAATTCTTGTCACCACACGGTCTTGGTTCTGCTTTTCCCTCCATTGCAAATGGATACAAAAGCAACACACAGACCAATTCTTTCATGCGATACTGTGCAATATATAGATTTACGTATTTGTTCCCTAAGGACACAGGCTGCATGTCATTTTGCACAGCAACAGCTGCAGAATAGGTATTTTGTGGCAGCCCTGTTGCACGCAGCCAGATGCTTCTTCGTGCAGACCAGAGCACTTACAAACACGTGCTTGGGATTATTACTTTGTATTTTAAGGACTAAGCACTCAGCACTTGAGAAGATGTTCTAGCATGTTTTGTCTTGCTGCTGAGACTCTTCTCACAGGGCACAACAGGATGGAGGCAGAAGTCAGCTGAAAGCGACTGGAACTCATGGATTGGAATCTTGACTGCTCTCCCATCACCCTCTGATTGACATTTTTGGCAAGGCAGTACCACTTCAGTACCACTTTTTGCTGTCAACAGCAAAAAAGAAACAGTGTTCAACCCCATGATACTGACAGTTGTTAATATGCAAAGACTGGGGGGGGGCGATGAGTTCTTGCTGCTGTGTGGCTTTTGTTTCAACAGTCAGCTGTTCCGACCAGCAGTCCTGGCAGCTGCAGCTGAAGCTGTGCCAGCAGAAGGAGTAGGACAGAAGGGTTTATCCGTTCCAACCGATTTTCCACGCTAGGAAACAGAACCGAATCAAGAATGCTGGAAAAATTATCCCGGCGGCCTGGGACAGCCCGCTGCAGCTGAAAAACCGCAGGCAGCGCTTCCCTGAGAGCAGAACAGGCTCGGCACGAGCAGCAGCCCCCCCGGCACAAAAGCTCCCTGTGTTCTCAGAGGTACTGAGGTTGTTGCTGCCTGGAAGCTTGCCACATCTCCACTGACACCCATCGGTCTCTAGCCAGTTTGGTAAGTGCTGCCTGGCAGTGGCTCCAGCTGCTGCGGAAGCATGCATCCCCTGCCAAGAAGGCAGGGCAGGGCAAATCACAAGCCTGGCGATGCTCGTGCTGTTTTGCATGCTTATTTCTTGAGTTCGACAGGATCCATATGCCAACTCTGCCCTTACTAACACCACGATATTAGCAGAGAGCATGTCAAGAGTGCTGTACAGACTGACTGGTCTTCACAGGCTCCTCTGCACTAGTTTAGGGTGTTCTGAAAATGCTTGTGGGGCTAGGATCACTTCTGAATCTCATTTTTGTCAATGAAGGAAGACTTCCTTCCACATCTACAAGGATACAAATAGAGATTGCTTCTTTCCATTCCTTCCCAACTTCCAAAACAGTTTTTATCCAGGTGGTTTTGTAATACCTGCTGAGGTCCTGGTAGCTCTACAGGTTAGACTAGAAAAGAGGTCTAGAAAACTGTAAGCAGCAGATTGTAAAATAAGCTTTCTGCATATGCATATCCAGTTATGGGGTCACACCATAGTTTGCATGAGCAGATGTTTGATTGATAACTAGATGCTACAGGAACGGCCATGACGGAGAGAGATCAGGAGTGTACATCAGCCCTCCAAGCCTTCCTTGCTGTCCATTGTGTGACCCACCTGGACAGCATGACCACCAGCAGAATGATTTGTTAAAGCAGATGAGTCTGCTAAGACACCTGGGTACAGGAAGGTAATTTTGGAGGGAGGAAAGAAATGGATGGGGGAAGAAGAAAACGGGTGCCAAACTACGTTTTGCTTCTGTTTTTACAATGAGTGTACCATTGTAAAGCTACATTTTCTTAAAAAAGACAAAAATAACTTACTGTGTAGATAATTAACTCTGGTTGGCATAGTAGTCCTCTTAGTTTTTAAAAGTGAATAGGTAAGAAAGAGGAAGTCAGAAAAAAACATGCAAGAGTTAAAAAAAAAGACAGTGCTAACTTTAAGACAATACACACACAAGGCTTTTTAAAGCAGAAGGGGTTTGTTGTGTTTGGGTTTTTTGTTGTGTTTGTTTTTGTGTTTGGTGGGGTTTTGTTTGTTTGTTTTGTAGAGGGAAAGCATTTCACAAAACAGAAACCTTGAACTATTCAAAGCTAACTGAAGGCAGGAGGCTGGAAATGTTTTCCTGTCTCGCTCCATAAAAGATACTCAGCTGTGACAAAGCAGATTCAAGACTTTCACAAAGAGACCCATGTGTAAAGAAAGGGATCTGAGACAGTTTTTAAAAATATTTTTTCAAGATGAGACAACTGTCTCAAACATTAGAGATGCTCTGCGCTTTTTAGCAGTTCTATACTGCATTGTGTTAACAGGACCTTTAGAAGCCTGATCTCTTTGCAACATACTGCACAGGGAAAAACAAAACTTCACAACAACTGACATACAAGCCTCTACTTGTTTGTTTTAGAATAACAGGTTAAAGAAGAGTCCAGAGGTTTTGCAAAGTCTCATTCAGCTTCCTAAACTTTTCCAGGCTCCAAATGAAACAAATCCCTCCACAGTTAACCCCTACCCTCACCCTAAACATACCCAAAACTTTCCAATGCCTGACCATCTATGTCAAATTGATGGCTGCTGTACCAACCTGATCTATCAGGTGAAGCAATACAGCTGCAAGAAGGCCAGAAAACCTCAATGCTCTAAGGGAAAGCCTTGCCGAAGAGGTCCAGTGTAGGCCTTATGTGAGGGCGGATTATGATAATCTAGTAATATACTGAAGTTTTGTAGTAAATCATTTTACAGTATCTCAGTGTAAGGAAAGAAAAGAAAATAATAAAGCAAAAGAGGGATGGATATGGGTGAGAAACACAACAATTTTTGCAACTTCAACATCCAGCCCATGAGGCTGGTGTGCCGTTCTGCTGTTCAGGGCACAGTCCACTGCACTGGCTCTTGTGTCAGCCTTCCTGACAGCCCGTGTTTACCACTTAGCCACAAACCAGTGCTACAACCTCAGAGGTTAATGGATTTATAAAGAAAACACAAAGAAACGCAAGACATTTTCAAACTGCACGTATCCAGGTGTGTAACTACATAAGCAAAATGATCAAACCCTTAATTAACTTATTAAACTACTCTTTATTCTATTTTTTTAGCAAACTACACATTAATGAAACCAGTGAAAATGAAGAAACTGTTCACAAGGCAGAAGAGAGAGTGTACTTCTGGTTTAGCTGTGATGCTTCCTGAACACACGCTTCAGTGAGGGCAGGGAAGTCTTGTGCTCAGAGATGTGAAGGAGGAGGAGGAACCTACCAGAAAGCAACTGTGGAACCCTACCATTTTCATGTTAGTAATGGGGCTGCTAATTTATCACAAGTCCTTGTTTACAAGAACACAGTTTTCATGGAGGAACTGACAATGCGGGTAGTTATTTCTCTCCCAGATAACTGGGTTGGGCTTAGTGAGCTGCACTTGAACACTGGGTAATGATTAATGGGATGAAATTTAACAAGTCCGAATGCCATATTCTGCGCCTGGGACAGAGTAATGCTGGGCACAAGTATTATTTGGGAGAGGAGTGGCTGGAGAGCAGCCCCACAGGAAGGGATCTGGGGGTGCTGGTCAACAGCAGAGTCAATATGAGTCAGCAGTGTGAGCCCCGGCAAGCAAGGGCACAAAAACTGCATCCTGGGGCACACTGAACACGGCATAACCAGCCGGTCAAAAGAGGTGATTATGCCATGATATTCAGTGTCGGTGCGGCCTCACCTTGAGTTCTGTGTGCAGTTCTGGGGCCTCAGATTTAAGAAGGATGTGAAGGTCCTTGAATTTGTCCAGAGGAGGGTAACAAAACTGATGGAAGGGCGGCAAGGCATGTCCTGTGAGGAGCGGCTGAGGAATCTGGGTTTGTCTAGTTCGGAGAAAAGGAGGCTGAGGGGCGACCTCATTGGTCTCTACAGCTTTCTGAAGAGGCAAAGGGGAGAGGGAGGTGCTGATCCCTTCTCCCTGGGATCCAGTGATAGGACATGTGGGAATGGTTCAAAGCTGTCCCAGAAGAGTTTTAAACTGGACATTAGGAAGCATTTATCTACCAGAAGGGTAATCAAACACTGGAACAGGCTCCCTAGAGAGCTGGTCAATGCGCCAAGCCTGTCAGTGTTTAAGAGGCATTTAGACAATGCCCTTAATAACAGGCTCTAACTTTTGGTCAGCCCTGAAGTGATCAGGCAGTTGGACTAGACAACCATTGTAGGTTCCTTCCAACTAAAATATTCTATTCTTATTCTTATTCTATTACTGAGCCTTTCTGTTTCCTGATGGAGGGAAATGTAAGAGAGCCTGACCTGGTCAGAGAGCCAGAGGACTGCACTCTTTATGGCTGATAGCAAGACAGATTCAACCAACACCACAATCAACAAGGAGTTTAAATCAGTAAGAAAGGATGAACTATTACAGTGTTGCATGACACTGCTAATTACATAGAGAAAGCAGTCATTCACTCAAGCAGAGGTAAGGATCACATACCTTTAGACTTTTTAATGCTCCCAGTTTCTGAAATACTTAATGAGCTCCCAGATATTTCTTCACAGGTCTGGTCTAAGAGCGTGTTGGTGTCCCACTGTTGGCTGCCGTTCTCCAAAAGCCAAGCCCTATGGGCACTTTGCTGTGGGTCAGTATCAGGTACTGCTGAAGCACCTAATGATAGCTTTTCATCAGAGGTGACTTCTGCAACAGCTTCCTCCACAGCGGGTGGTACTTCTTTGCAGGAGCTATCCATGGCTGCAGCATAGTCCATCATCAGCGCAGCTTCGCTGTCCTGAGATAAAGAGGTCTGCCCCAGAAAAATAAAAGACAACACTGACACAGGCTGGTCTGCTGGAAAAAAACAAGCCTCTATGTAAAAGTTCTATTCTTTGCTTTTCTTTACACTTTTGTGTTGCTCAGGGCTACCAGAAAGGCATGTGAAGTTTCTTTAGCTCTGCTAAAGGAGAGGAGTGTATAGCCAAGTTGTAATCCTGTTGTTAAAGCCACATGACTGAAAAAAAAAAAGTACACGCCTCCCACCTATCCCCAGCCCCACTGCAAATAACGGGATTCTTTCCTGCATTTGCTGCTGTAATTACGTTATCTGCATGCATAGACAATCTTTTGGTCCTTTTGAGAAAATAAACATCAAAGCATTTAATTTGTAGAAGGACTTCTGGTCAGCTGTATCAGCTAAACAAAAATCCATGCAGTCCCACTGCCTCCATTTCCCAAGCAGATACAGCTGGCACTGTGGCAGCTGATCCTCATTTCCTGCCTCCCATCACAGCACAGTGATGATGAGGGGATCCATGCCCAATGGCTCACTTTTCACTCAGAGATCTTTAGGGGTCCTGTGCATAACAGCAAGACTTGATAGCAAATGTCTATACAGCAGCCTGCAGGGAAAGGACTACAGGCAGACACCAAGATGGTGTCCCATCAGATGGGAGAGTGAGGCTGTGGATGGAGAAAGTCTGCAAGAATGCGATGTACCAAGTGAGAAGCAGCCTTGTGTTTGCCCTCCCTCTGGAACAGAGTCCGGAGGACTAGGAGGTTTTTTGGAGGGTTCTAACAACTTTCCAAAAAATAGAAAAATATTTTTTTCTTTTTCTGTGCATCTTCCCTCCACAGGCGAAACACGGAGGACTAATTATCCTCTGTTCTCACCTAAAATGGCTTTCCCAAACTCCTAATCATCCCACTCCCATCCAAGGATACCATTCATTTTTAGTTAGGCTGTCAAATCTAACAATCAAAAACCAACAGCCTCCCCAGTAAACCCGTCCTGGTTTGGCTTAACTTGAAACAGTTACTAAAACAAACTGGCACGCAAACCTAGATCCTGCAGGCTGTTGAATGGGAAACAGCAGAACGCACATTAACGTCGCAATCAGTGGAGCTAGGTCTTTACAGTACTAAGCATTAAATGTAAGTATTGTTTTCTGCACTACCTTGGACACCCCTGATATGATAATGGTGCTTTTCTTTCTGGGAGACTTCAGCTTCTGCTTTGCAGACTCGCTTAACTGCCGAATGGCTGCTTCTGCAACAGGATCGGTGCCATTCAGTACCAGCAGTTCTGAAAAGAAAGCATTATTTCAGAGGGAAGAAAGAAAAAAAAGTAAAAATCAGAGCAAAGAGAGGCAGAGTTTGTTCTTGACTTAAAAATTCAGAGAAATTAGTTGAAATGGTATGAACACCAGGCACACCAAAACATCTTCCAATTCACTACTCAACTATCGGGTCTTGTACTTCCCTTCTGTTGCTCATTCTTTTGAGAAAAGGTACCTAAGTTGAATTTACAAACCCTTGCTCTGAGCACACAGGTTAGGGAAGCCTACACAAAACATTCAACTATCGCACTGCATTGCTACACTGTGGTGACTGTAATCCAGAAACGGTGGAGAGCTATGTCATGAAGAGCCACAGTTCTGAGTACAAAGCTGGCATGTCCTACTTACTCAGGTAGCTAATTTGCTCTTTTTCCAGACATCCTTGCTCAGCATTTCCAGATTTGCTATGGCACTATGATAGGATGGAGAAGGCAAAGTGGCAGTCGCTCTACTCTTTTATCAGCTGCCTCCAGAGCCTGTAAAGTGCACCTCCTTTCCCCCTCCAAACTTTGTACAGGAATATAAAACCTTCTTTATAAAATGCTCCTTAGTGACAAACACAAGTTTATTTTTAAGCATGGCCATTTTTTGGCATCTAGTATGCAAGTACTTTGGGCACAGCAAATACACACTAATCAAATTCGTCAGGCTTAGGAACAAACAAGGCTAAGGAAGTTAACAAGACAAAAATCCCCGTATTTAATTGTCTGAGTTGGCTCTTCTGTTAGGAGTTTTAACAACAAAAGAATACAAGCACAAATAGCAAGTGTTAATTAAACTAAGCAGTGTCTTTTGTTACCGTGACATTAATGCAATAAAAGACGAGCCCTGAAAAATTACCCTGCACCAAGTATCTCGGATACTCTTGGAATTTAAAAGTACGTCTGCACACTCATTATAAACCTCTGTTTTTCCATATCCCTTGCCACTGCAAAGCCCCCAGGAACAGCTGAGGGTATCCAGGACAACATCAGCGGCACCTGCTAATTCTTATTGTTGCTATTGCATAGAACTATGGCATGGCCACAGCATCTTTTCTATAGTGCTTGCTGCTATTTTGACACAATGTTTGTAATAACTACTACCTAAGTTACTGACATACCAAATGCTCCTTTGTGTTTGTTTTATCTGGCTTAAACTTTCATTCTAATGAGTAATTCTTCCCGGTGTATTGTATAAACATTTCACATAAATTCCCCTGCACTCCCATAAAAACACTGTCCATATCAACATACTCCTTAAGTTCTCTTAAGGTGAGTTTTCCAGTAAATGCTTCGTGTCTTTAATGTCATCAACAGTCTAGGACTATCTTAACATTTCCCAAATTGGTTTAGTAATACCATGCTGCTTCATGGTATCAGAGTACTTCTTAGTCTAGAGATAGGGAAACATTCAAGTGCTATTACAGCTATTCATAGTTGCTGGTTCATGTTCATCCCCAGATTTCTGCCCTTTGGCCGATCTATTTCTCTCTCTCAGCAAGCCTTCTGACTGCGCCAGGAGCAGCCTAAATTTCCAGACTGTACAGATTTGATTGCAGATGGGACAAAGAAAATTGAATTCCACATCATGTGCAATTTGCACTAGACTGGGTTACATCTTTCATTACTGTTCCATACACAGCTACAGAAAGATTGAATGGTGACCACACACAAGAGTGAAAAACACGCTGAAGATTCAGCACTGCAACTCAGGTAAAATGCCTGAAGTAAAAATCAAGTTTAACACAGTCAAAATGACTTTATAATTAAAGTTATTATCAATGCCACCTGTCACTCTGAAGGCATTTTGGCTGTGTGCCAGGTGAGTTAGGAAGGCAGACAGACAGACACAGCAAGATTGTGTATTTGCATTAGCATGAAAAAGCCCAGCGGCAGGACTGGGAAGAGGGTTCAGTCTTCCTTACACCAGTCCAGCCTCGTGCCTTCTCTTCAGATAGGGGGGAATCACAATGGCCTTAGAGATAAGTTTCGCATTTTGTGTGGTGTCCCCAATGTTTTTATAATGGAGGAATTTTTCATTCAAAAGTAAGAGAAAAAACAGCCTGGCTTTTCTGCAGTCACCTCCCCTCTCCAAACCACAGCTCATTGTTATTTATTCAAAATCAGCAATTTAAATCACCAATTAAAAACAGAACTCTGTCACAAGACTGCTATATGCCTAACCACAGTACTTGCTAACATAAGCATCTCAGTGCCTGTTGAAAGGCAGTGGCCATGTGGGCTTGCTGTTATTTTAACAGGATTACATTACTTCCATGTGCAGCAGAGAGAGACACATTCTCATCACCAGCTTTGAACACTGCTGTTACCTGTATCTGAAGACGATAAAGTTTTGCTGACTGGAGCACCATGAGAATGGATAGCTTGGACAGAGAAATCCTTTTCAACCATCTTTACTTTAACTGGAGTTTTCACAGGAGAATCTAAGGACCAAGTTTTTGGTTACTGAAATTATCCAAGACATTGAATTATTGAAATTAATAAGAACATATTATACCAATGTTAAAGCCTGTTCAAATAGTGTTTGAGAAAGTTGTTTAATACAAATTCTTAATGCACACTCTGTGGTAACCTGACTCCAAAAGACCTGTCAAGTGTAAACATTCTACTGTAACATGCTAGACAACACCCACTTAAGTAAAACATCTGATTTAACAACTTAAAAGAATGCAGTTCTTAGTGAGACTTCATATAGAGACTGTTTAGGGGTTTTATTTTCATACTTATCCCAACAAGAAGAATCTACTCCTGAAAGACATGGTAATAATAATAAAAAAAAACTTTGTCACAAGATGACACCAATCCTCATTAGAGATTACAATACAGATCAAGGTTAGAAGGCACAGGATGGTCTGTCATCAGCAAACACTCTAAGAGTCTGATACTTTTGTCATGTGGAAAATCATCCACCGAAACCAAGCTGTTCTGCATTATCACTCTATCATGAAGATTTACAGTGTGTATTAAAAGGAGCATTAACCACCTCTCTCGTAAGAACAAGGTTTCAGGAAAATTGAAAACCTGATTCTGAAGAATAAAATTAACGCCCACCCCCTGCCTCCCAACACATCAGAGAAGTCTGGACAACAGCACCTTTCCTTATACCCCACCTCTCCAACTTCTCCTGGTCCCCAGATAACCCTAAGAGTGAACACCAGGAGAAGTGGATTTCCTCACCTGTGCTCAGTGGAGATGATCTCCCTTCTAGACGAGGTTTGGTTTTCACAGCAGTTACAGTAGTGACCACAGTCCCACAGGGCATCACAGTGCGATCCTTTTCTACCTTAGTGGCTGGCACTGGAGAAGACACTTGCCACGTCTTTAACTCATTGGGTTCTATGAAAAAGAACTAGGAAGACAAAAAAAAACGTCACCTTGGAAGCACAGCCAAGCAAGAAGGACACTAACATTTCGAGCTAGTACCCCTTTAATATTTTTATTAACGTTCAAGAGCCAAACACCTAATTCTTTTGATAGACATATGAAGTGTAACCGTGCAATCCGAACGCACTAAACTCAGCCACAAACCACAATGCGCTGCAAGTGACAGTCCAAAGCACAAGGTGAGCATTCACAAGTACTTCCTAAAGTAAAAGGTCCACCATAAAACCACCCGCACGCAGCAGTACCTCTGCGCTAATGGATCCCAGCCCGGGCCCCGGCTCTGGGCTGCTCTCGCTGGCCCTGCTGCTCAGTGCAAAGCTCTGCAGGCCAGAAGGTTGTTTCCTGAACAAGTCTAGAGGTACGGTCGCCTTTGCAGACAAAGGACCTGGAAGAAATAAACCCAACAAAATCGGCTCACATCTGAGCTGTCGGTATGTGTAAGGGTGAGAAGAGGGGAGAGGAGAAGGAAGGACAGAGGCGGCTCATCGCGAGGACTGGTTCTGCACCGCAGGGCAGAAACACGGCAGTTTTCACAGCTTGCTTTCCGTTTTAACACCAGGCCTCAGCCTGGCCTGGTACTGTGCAACAGCAAAGAACGGAGACATTACTTATTTGCCACTATTTTTTCCCAATATTTCCCCCTGTATAAGCAGAATGTTTAGGGTAAAAGAAAACATCTAGAAATATTACTACTAGGTTCTGGAACAACCTCTGTAACCAGCTACCTGCATCTTTAATTTCAGAGAACCTTCTGGATTCCTGGTAAACTGGTGCATCATTAAGAATATCTTTCAACTTCAGGGCAAGTTCAGCATTTCTCCTGTTGCTCCCCTTACTTTATTTGCTACACTAGACTGAAGCAAACTATTAGCAAAACTACTGCACGATTTCAGAGATGAAATTCTACTTTTCTGTTTAATTCAAAGACAAGTAGAGATCTAACACTATATTCACATTACTCGGCTCTCTCCTCAGTAATGTGATTCTACTTTGAGTTTTCTATTCAAATTTTTGGGAGAAGAACAGCTAAGATGGTTTGGAGGTGGCAGGGAGGGGAGGAAGACAACTGTCAGTGCAACCAATTGCAACCTTTTCCTTCAAGAAACCAGGCTGGTGGTTACATTCTCAGTAGGATGCAGAACATTACTGGTTTAGTTTCAAAGACCCACCACTAAAGATGCTCAGGTACAGGTAAGATTAAACTTTATGCAACAAACAATATACATACGCTGACTGCATATAGATCCCATTTTTTATGCTAAAAATAAAAAAATAATATCCATACCAGAGAAATTTTTAAAAGTATTTGTCTACATTTCACTTCTAAATCCCTCTAATAATCACAGATCACATGCAAGGTATCGCACAACTTTGTGCATCTACATTATTAAAAATAGAAATACAGTAACCCAAAATTAAACACAATCCCCTTGTATATATTACTTTTTAAACAGGGCTTAGATTAAATATTATGACCTAATAAACTATTGGCCAAGCCTTCATCTACTATCAGTACGCTTTTTTTTTTTTTAATCACTGGGTATGAAGACCTTTGGCCAACACTTCATAATGTTTTCCTGAACTAAGCTGCATATAACTGATAGTACTAAACCACAGAGAAATAGGTAAGCATCAAAAAGTAATATTTCTTTTTTGTTTGTTTTAGACCTGAAACCTCACATAAGAAGGAAAAAGCAAACAGATCCAAGATCTGAAATGCAGTTACAATATTTCTAGCTACAGCAAAATTCTGTATCAGTAAAATAACATGCAGTGTACGTGAGAAGAATTTATCATGTTTCATCACCACTTCAATAAAGCCCAAGTAATGAAGTACTTGGAGCAAGTTTACAAAGCTCATGCAAACACCTAAACACGCTCTCCGGTCTCAGCACCCACCTACCCTTCACCCCCACTAGGAAGGTAGTGCTTCTCCAAATAAACAAAATGCAATAGAGTAGTGGAGTTTTCTTGCCACTGAAGGCTAATTGCAAACTGCAACAACAGAATCAAATAGTAAAAATGTTTCAGCCCTCATGTTTTATATTTAATCCAACATAATCAGAATCAGTGTATTTTATACCTGGTAATTGCTAGGCAACGTCTGGGGCTTAAAAAGGAATGATTTTGGATTAACACCCATGATGCCCCTTCAGTCACAGAAAGGCTTTGAAAGCTTAACTAACAGTGGATCCGTTAGAAATTTAGAAGTCTGAAAAATCAGGATATCAGCCAACGGATAACTCAGTATGTTGACAGTCTAGAAAGAAACTCAAGGTTTCTCTGTAACGTTAACTCAGAGGAGGACAGAGACATGTGAACAGCAGATTCTCTGTTCTGTCCATGATAACTGATGGAAGCAAGACTGTACATAGACAGCACTTAGGTCAATCAGTGTTGCCCAAGAACTCTGCAGTTTTCCATGGATTCCAACTCTGGGACCTACATTTGAGGACAAGCTCATAGAGTTTAAAAACACAAACTTAAGTCATAAATTTTCCCCAAGCTGCCTGTTTTGTACAAGTTTGGCTGGCTATTTTCAGCTGATCTCCATTCCACAGCTGTTTGTTCCCCCCCAGGCTCCCTAGAGCCAGGCTTGAGGCATACCAGATTTCACTACCAGGACATGTTGGCAGAACACATCTACGCCTTAATGCAGGTTCAGAAATCTGTCAGTTGCTTGTTTGACTGTGCAAGCAGGTAGGACTTATGTCAACATTTAGCAATGCTCACAAACTGATCATGCAAAACAATTCAGTTTTAATACTTACTATCCAACTTCCCATCTTCTACTATCTGCAGTTGCAATGCTTTTGATTTGGCACTTAGTTCCCTGTGAAGTAAATGAAACTACGTTAGGTCTTTGCAGGTGAGCAGATTTTCCTTCCCACTTAGGTTTTCCCCTTTCCCGTTCTGGTTGCCAACACCCAAACGTTTCCTGGCCCGTACCAAGCCAGCCAGCACCACATGGCAGCACCGCTGGGTACGCTGCATGCGTAGCATCTTTTTGACCTCAGGTAAGACTGACTGAAGGGATCACAGTCAGAAAACCACAGCCTGGTTCCCTCCAGCACTGCTGCACAAGGTTGATTTCCTAAAAATTCCGAGGCTTTTCTTCGCCCCAGCAGTTGACAAACACTGCCCTTCAAGCTGATGTTGGTCCCTCGTCTGACTTGCTACACCACAGTGCTAAGAGGCTACTTTTTCCTGGCAGGATCAAATTTTTAAGGCAAGATCCCAGAACAGGTCCAATTGACAACCTATCCAAAGCTGTAGGACATCCTGTGAAAGCAGGAAAGTGTCTTGCAAAAGCAGGACAGATGCAAGTAAATAAAAGCAGTTACAGTCTTATGTGAGAAAAGCCAGTATTACCTTTCCAAAATAAGAATCAAGGATGTTGCAAGACAACAAGAACTGGTTTCTTTTTGAGAGAACCAATGTGAACAATTAGCAGAATTATTGGCATATGCGGTGCTTCATAAAGTAGTCTAGACAATAGATACAAAACAGGGAGATTCCAACTGGACAAAAGAAGGACATTTTTCACCAGAGAACAATCAGCCGTTGGAATAACCTCCACAGGGATGGGGTGGATCCCCCAACATTGGACAATTTAATATTCAGCTGGTCAGGGTGCTGGGCCATCTTGTCTAGACTGTGCTTTTGCCAAGAAAGGCTGGACCAGATGATCGTTGAGGTCCCTTCCAACTGGGTACTCTGTGGTTCTATGATTTGATATAAAACCTTTCCTCTAATTGAAACAACGAAGAAAACTGAGTACCTACTAAAAAACCTTTGAGTAAAACTTGATTTTATAACCTTCTCAGCAGGTGCTTTGCCAAAAACCTTAAGGGCATATATGTATGTATTTTATCTTTATGCCTTCATTTCAGGACAGTGTGATCTTATTTACTGGCATCCTACCTCTGTTAGCTGCTGTGGGACATAATCTATGCAGCAGGTTTTAAGCTTTTCCCTGCTACTCCCATCCACTCCTGCACCTCCAAACCTTGAAAAGAGGCAGCTTGATGGTACTATTGCCACTCTTCCCATGAAGCTAAAGCACAGCCTGACATGGTGGTCAATGCACTGGTCTTCAGACTGGTGGGTACATTCATTTTTTAAGAAAGTAAAGAGGATGGGGGGGAATGTGAGCTTGAAAGAAGGTATGCAGCCAAATCCTGATCAGTCATCTGTAGAAGTCCCCAAGCTTACCTCATGCACTTTTGAAAAGCAGCCAATGCTGCGGAAAACCCAGCATTATCCCTAGCATCAAGGGCAAATTCCAGTCAACTTAATCACATCCTGCCTGCCCTCTCTCTGCATTTTCAGTTAGAAAGGGTATTATTCTGACAAACTTCCTGTCCAAAATTGCCGGGAACATGTCTGCTCTACAACACAGAGCATGGGTGCTGTTCTACCAACAGATGGCTGAAGTGATTCACAGACCCAATGGCTGAAGCACTTTGAAATACTCTAGTATGGAAACTTGTTATAGAAGTGCATTTCCCCCCCTCTTATTGTGGAGAAGAAATTGCATCACAACCCTTAAGTCTCGATGGCAACGCAGCACACTGTCACAGAAGAACACTGTCTGTCTGTGGTCTCCCACAAAAACTGTGGGGCCTCATAACTAAAATCAGACTTTAAAAGCCGTCGGACTGTGCGTGTCCGGAGGAAGAGAGCTTCCTATCTGGTTTTCCATTTGACAGCAGGATGAGAATCAGTTCCACACACCACCATCAGACTACCAAAAAATGTGAGGCCTTTCAGTGTTGCTCTACAATGTCACTTTTTCGTTACTGACTATAGTGACTTCTAATCAACTCCAACCCCTGCAACACACGCAGAGGTATCCAGTGTTCTCCAAGCCCTGTACAACCTGTGATGACCGATCCTGGTGCCTTCCTTCAAATCAAGCAGGCCCTGTCGCATTTCCCCTCAGCTCTCCCGTTTCTGCAGTGCTCGCTCTGTAATGTTCACAGGTGCAGTCCAGCAGACTGCGATGAGGAGGCAGAAAAAGGTCTCTGCAGTGCACGCTCACTCCCCCTTCAAGCTGAGGAGGAGCACACAGAAGCGCACACCACTTCCTAAGGAAGGGAGCATTCAGCAGAGACAGGCACAGGCCTGCACACACACTCAGCTCCTTGTAAACTAGGCCTCTCGCTTTGCAAGAGAAGGAATGGGTACAGTGGATGCCAGCCTGTGACTAGGCAGTGAAGAAAAACGTCACGCAAAAACAAACCGCCTTACTCTCTAAAATATATATTTCTATACATATATATATAGAGAGAGAGAAAAGGAATTGACATGGGAGAAGAAAGTTACAGAAAGAACCAGAGAGACTCCACTGTGCATGAAGTGCTTCTCACGTCAATAATCTGGTAGGAAAAAAAAAACAAAACAAACAAAGAGTATCTCCTGTATGCTGCATGGCAGCATCTCTATGCCATTCCCCTGGGANCCCATTTTTGTTCTACACAAAAAAAAAACCCCAACACCCTGGTTAGTTTTACACTCCCTTTTTAATCATAGCCACCATTGTTTTAGATGGTCATTTTTTTTACACATTTACATTTTCCACTCAGGGGAGGGAATGGAGAGATATCAGATTTCCTCAAATGCAGTTTTCAAGGTAAAATGAATTTAAAACCTTGTTAACATATTTTTTTTTTTTTTTGGCACTCTATGAAATGACAGGGTGATTTATTACGCTTGTTACCACTGTCGTTTACTAGAAACACATATCTGCCACAGGGAAGATCTAGAGACCTGTTTGATCTCATATCCATGCAGAAGGTAATTAGATACTCTGAAGTCCCTGCCAGCTCCAGATTTCTCTGAGGCCACCCGACTGGACGTATTTCAAAATGCCATTCTTCCCTCAGAGACCTCACATAGTTTAAGTAAAAAAAAAAATGCTGTACTATAAAAGTATTCTCAGTAAGTAAGTTACTTACAAGATAAACTCTTCCTTCCAAAAGGGATTTGCAGCATTTTTGGCTACAGAGCTGGAAAACTTCTGCATAGGGTCATTCAACTGAACTATACACACAAGGTTTGTGCTGCCTGTAAGGACAAGAAAAATCAATATCCGGTTATTAATACTCCATCACCAAGAGGCACACTTACTCAAAAGAAAGCAAAGAACCCCCTTCCTTACATACTACACTTTTGAACACACTATTGCAAACACTTCCCCACTCTCACACAGGATAAATTTCTTTCCTCTGTTTGTATACCATCTACATTAATGGTGATGGTCAAGATTGCATCTTCATTATCTTGTGCACTGTTCTACGTAGTATGAAACACGACAACCCAATCAAAATTCTGGCATGAAGCAAAAAAGGGCAGGCATACAAAGATCAAACAGGATGGGGAGACAGAATGAACAGCAAGGAGGTAGCAGTGTGGGTGGGGAAGGAGTGAAGTTGCTTTCTGCTCCTCTAAAAAAACCAGAAGTTTTCGAAGTTCCTACTGGCCACAGTCACAGTGGTTTCTTTGGACATCAAAACAGGCTTTTTCTGCTAGCAAGTGAATTATGACAGTAGCATTAATTAACAATGGCTTTGTAGACTGCAGCTTTTAACAAGTTCATGGCATTTTAGAGTACTGGTGCAGAATTATCTCTATCTTGGAATTTGATAGCACGGCAAATTGGCATATTAGAGCAGTTATTAATATCTTGCTGCTCCAAGGGGAAATAGTTTGCACAATGTGTTCTTCTTGAAACAATTTATTTTGGATGGCTTTCACAGCATCAGAAATCATTTCAGTCCCAGCATCGCAAAACATCAAGAAAAGCAACAAAAAGCTCAGTACTGACTATGTGCAAAGCAAACAAAAGATACGTTGCCTCCAGTTCTCCAGAAGGATCTAGGTTAATATTTACTACCACCAACTCCCAGTTGTCCTCTGGTGGTGCATCGGGGCTGTGGATGAGCCCTACCTCAGGCACAGAAGCAGCTTGGGCCTGGCTAGGTTATTAGAGGAGACCAAACAGTGTGTACACACAGCTTATTTGGGATCCCAGCTAACCATGGAGTAAGTAGTTTAGCTGCTTTCACAGCGAGCTGAGCCCGAGTTAATGAACCTGGCGTGGTTTTCTGTTAACCCAGCCATATGTCTCTGCAGCCTGCTCTTGCTGCCAGCAGCGCTCAGCAGCCCGGGGCAGAAGCGCCTGTACAGCTCTGCCTGAAATGCCACCGGAGCCACTGACCAACTGATACTGAGCAGGGTATTTCAGCATTTCTGCCCCCCGCACCCTGGTGTACACGACTAACAACTTTTTCCTTAACAGCAGAAATCACTTTTGCCCTATACGATATACTGTGGACCACACGGTACTAAATCTAGGATAATCTTTGTTTACATACACAAAGGAGACAAAAATGGGCACAGCTCAGAAACAGAGACCAGTTCTGCTACTGATTACTCAGCAGTTGAACTAACCTATCTATAGGAAAGCCACAAGCTCCTATAGACCACGTTAGCATCCGTGGTTTATAGGACGATAATGATCAAGACAGACAAACTGCTCCTCCTCAACTCTCTCTTTATCTATACAGATTAGCCTGCAATATTGCACACTCAATAATTATTGAGTCTCAGAATTGCGAAAGGATAAATTAATTATTGCTGCAAGACAAGGCCAGGAAAAGGGAAGAGAACAATAATTAAAAGGCAGCAAGCTACGTCCAGAAGCTAGCATCTTGCCAGCTGTGCGGTATTTCCACTAGATTTCAAGCATACCAGCTAAACCCCACTATGAAGCTTTATTTCTCACACTTGGTTCCAAAGCGTTTACACTCCCAGAGTTGCTAGGAAATCAGCAAAATTCCCTTCATCTCCTTTTAGGAAAGCAAATGGTGCTTTTGCCTCTCAATATCTGGGCTGTCAAAGTAGAGCACATTAATTGTACCCTCTTTCTCTCATTTTCAGGGAAGAGGCAGAGAGGCTTTCCATAATTTCCATGAATCTTCTGTTGCATGCACATAAAGGTATCTCATCTCACGACTTTTAAGGGCAGCCAAAATGATTTGCTCTTGAAAAGTTCAGTTTAGTCTGCAAAATTGTAGAGTAGTAGCAAATTCTGAATGAGTTTGCCTGCAATCTACAGTTTCCAGCACAGTTTTTATTTATATAGGACATTTCACTGCAAAGAGTTCCAGAAATGCTTTAAAAATAATTTGTTTCTAAAAAAAACAGTCTGCAGAGAAGTTTTAGGGGAACCACTTCCAACCAGGACGAGCAAAGCAGCATTATGCAAGAGTCTAGGGCAGAAACCTATTACATCTAACTGAAAAAACAAGTATAGCAAGTAGGATATATTTATCCAAAACTAATGCCTTGCCCAACTTAGCAGCCACAAGCTTCCACTAAAAAGACTGTTACAGAATTGTTAGTGACCATAAATTTGCCTTCAATTTGCATTTCCACTGACACTATCTGAAATATGCTTGCTCGTGCCTCAAACAGGGATGGATGCATGCTTGCACTTGAATAAATCTGAATAGTTGCTAGACAGGCTTGGTGCTTCTTTCCAAAACCAACACTGCAACTTCACTAGGCAGTGACCTCCTTTGTGGTTTCATTCTCTACTTGCACTCCCTCGCCTACCCACAGAGGTACTTTATGAGGGGGAAGAAATCCCTGACAACAAAACATCACCTTTGAGAAGAATTTACATAGATAATTAGATATTACATAAATCAGCAAATTGTTCAAAAGTAAAGAAAAGCAGTTGTAAAAATAAGGTAATACTGAACCAAACCAATGTCACTGCTAACAGTTAATGGAGAGCTGGATTTGAGTGCCTCATCTTAGGTACACCCAAAGTGATAAGTTTTAGAAATTAAAACTAAAATTAAAAAAAATAATCAGCCAACTTTATAAACACACTCACTTTGTTTTCACCAATGACGAAAGGGTTTACAAGAAGATCAAGATGTTCAAATACTCAAACCAAAACACACACACTTTTGTAAAAGAATGACTAAGTCTCTTTTTCAGAGCACAGCAATTTCTTACATCTTCTTTTGAGAGAAAGTTGTAACCCAGAACTTCCAAATTATTTCATCCGAAAGGAATAAAAAACCCAATCTTGCTTGAAAAGGAGCAGCATCGCATGGGCTACGTTACCTGCAGCACTGTGATCAGTTAGGTTCACCGCAATGTTCTTCACCAGCAGTTTGAGTTCATGAGCCCTTGGAGGTTTAGGCGGACTAGTGCCCTGAGGGAGAAGGCTTATGTTCTGTACATTCTGTGAAAAGCAAGCAGAACAAAAGGGATCACACATACGCAAATACCAAATACTTTTAACTTCCGTCAAACTGATATAGGGAAGCAGACGTCTGATGGGGTGTAACATCAACAGACAGCCACGCCAGACTTATGATCACAAAGCCTTCACTGCCAAAGGCTAGGTTGTTTTAAATAATTTGTTCCAGTTGTTTCTGATCACTGAACAGTGTTAAACTTAGATTTGTGGGTCATGAATATATAACAAAAACGCTAAGCAGAAGGACATTTCTCAAAAGATTCAGGTAGGAAGAAGACTTACCTGAACCTCCTTTATATCTGTAGGCCTTGTACTCAACACTACAGATGGAGAAACTGAGCTAAAGAGGTTCTTCAAAACATCTCTGAGTGTTTCGGTTATTGCACGTGTCCCTGCTGTCTGTCCCTAAGAGGAAAGAAACAATCAATGCTTCTCAAAACTCCAAAGAAAGAAGTTAAGGCAAAATTTAATTTGATATATCTAAACTAGCAAAGCTATTGAACGTTAATTTTGTCAGAGAGAGACATAGTTTCCGTTGCCAACAACAAAACGTAACAAGAGATCATGCAAATAATTACTTAAATTTCCATATTGTGCACTAAAGGAAAATTAGAAATTTACACTGAAAAAGCCACATGCTATTCTGAGAGTTAGGAAGCCACAGCTATTAGCCACAAAACCAGAAGTTTCATTAACAGTTTATATCTTACGATGGTGTTTTAAAAGTTTTTGTACTGCTTTGCACTCCACTGAGAGAGCAGATCAGGTCATCAGATAAGCAGATCGGCACTGTTCCAGTGATTTAATGGGAGTTATGCCATCCTGCAACAGCTGAGAAGGAGCTAATCCTGTGCTGCACTGAAAAAAATATTATAGTATCTCCTGGAGGTCTTCAATCTTGCTGAAAAGTGCCCTGTATGGACAGACAGTCATGCAACTGTGCGGGACTGACTTATACGTTTGTCCATTCAAAAATCTCATGGCAATCTGTGCTTAACACCAACGTCTCTGACGGATGAGAACAGAACACAGATTTTGCTTACATACGTAGCTTCACATGATTAACTGTAAGGTGTATGAAGACTGTGAACCGCCCCTGACCTCCCTGCGCTCGTGGAGAAGCCTGCTTCCCATGTTACGCTCCTCAGATAGCCTATTATGCTCAGTTATCTACAGGGAGTGGATTTTTAAATTAAGCTATTACAGAAAGTGCAGCCTGATAACCAGCTGCTCTGAAGGTGGGACAGGAGAAATCTGTCAGGTTTCTTTTCTAAAGAAAAGACTGAAGTAAGAGACAAAGATCTAACCTAAATAACAGTGGGCTCATCTGCCCTTTCTCATCTGATACTGCACCTGAGAGACTTTGCTATTACAGAACTAGGCTTCAAAGGAAAGGGAACTGATTTACAGATGCAGATACAGAACAGCTGGAGAATCCAATAATCACAGAAAAAAGGTACCCTTCCGCATGCTGCTGACGGGAGAATGCCTACAATCAGTGTGCCATGGCCAACAAACACGGCCTTACTGCAAAGAGAAGGCAGACTGGTGACAAGGACACCCGATTTGCACGAGCACGGAGATCAAGCCTAATCCTGGTAGATTCCCTTGGTAACACCGCAGCCATGCATCACCAGCCTTCAGCACTACCCATCACAGAATCATAGAACGGTTTGTGTTGGAAGGGACCTTCAAAAGCCACCTGGTCCAAGCCCCCTCCATGAGCAGGGACATCTTCAACTAGATCAGGTTGCTCACAGCCTCATCCAGCCTGGCCTGNCTGGCCTGGAATGTATTCAGGGATGGGGCATCTACCACCTCTCTGGGCAAACTGTGCCTGTGTTTCACCGCCCTCATTGTAAAAAATTTCTTCTTCATGTCTGGCCTGAATCTCCCCTCTTTTAGTTTGAAACTGTTGCCCCTTGTCCTGTTCTTACAGGCCCTGCTAAAAAGTCTGGCCCATCTTTCTTACAGGCCCCTTTTAAGTACTGAAAAGTCACAGTAAGGTCTCCCTGGAGCCTTCTCCTGCCCCAGGCTGCTGTAGCCATGCAGCATAAGGACGGTGCGAGGCAGGAACAGAGTCTCCCCCAGCTGCACATCTGTGAATGCGGCAGAACACGGGCTTTGCTCTGCCACCCTGGACAGCCGGCACCACACTCCTCCGCTACAGGCAGCGCTCAGCATGAGCGGCAACCTGTGATTTTTCAAAAGACTTGGTCCTTTCTTAGGTGCAGAATGATGGTGCAATGACTTCTGCACTCCTAAAGATTTGCTTGCAGCTTGCACAACAGGTCAAACAGATTTGGAGTAACAGCCCTTTCCCAACTACCCAAGTGTTACAGAAACATTTAGGGTGTTTCATAAAAATCCCAGGAATGTTGTGTACAGAAACCCTGTTTCACAGCCTTCTTACCNGGCCCAGAACTGGACACAATATTCCAGATGTGGTCGCTATGGTTCAAAACACACAACAGCATCGACCAGTCCCACAGAATCTCTGCTTTGTTCACACTGTGCTCCCTCAAACAACCGCCAAAACAAGAGGCAACAGCACATTTCTGCAACTCGCAGATAATGCTCTTTTACTTTAAAAAAAATTAAAGTAAATTAAGCTGCCAAAAGCCTCATTAGTAATTTCATTACCCATGTTATTTAAATAAGCAGATAAATCGTGGCTAGTTTTCACTGTTTTGGAAGTAATTCCCCTCCCCTGTTCTCACCTAAACACTGCTTGATGAAGAACACTGTCAAACTGCAAAATCCCAGCTGTCTTTCACTTTGCTGTCAACCTAATCTAACATTTGTTATTTAACAGTAAGAACAGCAACAATCGTCACTGGACTTCTACTCATACATATTTTCTTGTGTTTCCACAGTTACTGATATTTGGAAAGCAGTTTGGTTCAAGAGCCTCCTCTCCTGTCAGCCCAACCTCATTTTTAGCCATCCTTATTTGCAAAGTACTGCTCCATCTCAACGCCCTCTACAAAGAAAGCTATAATGGCTTAACTGTCAACCAAAAAGGCTTAAGAAAATGCGTTTTACTCCGGGTTTGACAGGGGCTAGGGGCCTGCAGCCAGAGACCACAGCCTCTTGGGACACATGAAGTCACCACATGCCAACCCAAGCACTGCTAGTCATCCAGATTGCCAAACGCAACTCAGGTTCACCCAGTTGTTATCAAGAGAAAGCAGGTTATTATACCCACCTTGTCTGACTGATGACAAAACCACTGTGCAGATAATCACAAGCAATTAAAGGTATTTATTTGTAGACACAATATTGCTTCCAAAAGAGGTAAAAACAAGACACAAAAGCTGACGTTTAAGAGCTGAAGCAATTTCTGAGGTGTAGGTTGCTCACCGATTTTAGCTCTTTGTTTATTGCCTTCCCTGTTCCCTAAACGCTAATAGAAACTTCAAAGTGAAAATAAAGCCCTCAGCTATTAAGAACTTAACAGGCTCATTTTAAAACCACAGACTAAGCACAAGAAGTTGCAACTCCTTTGCAACCCTGGACGTGGGCATCTCTCAAAAAGCAGGTTGTGAAGTCCAGTGACCCTAACAGAGTCACCTGCATCTGTCAGTAAGTACTTAATGACTGTTCAATATGTGGATGATCAGCATGCCATCCCCAACATGTAAAGGTCATTTACACTGCTACACGTGCACAGTAAAATCTACATAAAAACCCACTTCAAAAAACTCGTGTGTCTTTAGTTATGTGTTTCACATTTTTATGTACAAAAATTGCGGCAATAAACTATTAAGATTCTAGGTCACTCTACTACAGGTCTTTAGAAGCAGCTCTACTATACAACAAACCCATTTTTTAATGAGGCCTTCAGTCTAAAACCAACTTCACAAAACAAAAGCAAGTCTTCACTCACTGTTGTAAGAAAGGCTTAACTCACCAAGTTTGTGCCAAAAAAAAATTGTGAAGGGTCAAAGGCAGAAGAGAATCTCTGTTATGAAAGTATTTCAGGGGATGCCGCAAATAAAGTCCTCCAATGAATCAGTGTTAATAGTAAGATAAGGTGCAATTCCAAAAGCATCAAGATATTTTTAGATCATCCACCATTTCCTTAAATAACTGTATTTTTTAGAGCTGTTTCTGAACTATAGCCAGATTTCAAAATTGATCTAAGCTAAGGATGGGGCAACTTTGTAATTCCTTTGATAGAAATACCATTGCAACTGTTTTCTTTTTATTATTATTTTAGAAGTGCTCTGAGATAAGGTATTTAGGAATAGACATTTTTCACATCTTTGAAATTGGATGAAAAAGTTTTGCGAAGCCATTTGTCTGTCAAATACGGACTCGATTTATCTTTAGTGCTTCAGTAACCTTGGAAAATGCTCCTGGATTTCAGAGATGTAGGGTTTTGGCAGATGAGCCACAGCAGATTTCACTGAAGCAGCTCAAGACGGAACTGCCGACAGGTGACTGCCCCATGCTTCTACCAAAGGCAGCCAGCAGAATGGAATGGGTACTTTTGTTTCAGCTCTTCCAGCCTCACCGGACACTTGAGCTGTAGACACGACTACTGCTGACCTAAAGCACTACACTGGTTTTGCTCTGAAGGGGTGGAGACCTTTCTTCTCTACATTATGACAGATTAAAGTTACTGACTGACCTCCTGCACTGTTGGCTGGATTTCAAAGTTGGTTTCATCGGCGTTAATGAGGAACCACTCAACTTTGACATCCTCTCCTTTGTCTTTCACGTAGAGCTGAAGCTGTGGATAGGAAATCAGTTATTGGAGAGTGTTCTTGTGTCCTATAAAGAATTGTAGTTCAAGCTTCATACTAAGGCTCACCAAAGGAAGAACAGTACCAGCTTCTAAGTAAATTCAAACTGACAGTCTAAGAAGGCAGAAGTTACTTAAGCTTTGAGTGCACATCAGTCAAAAAAGAGTATTGTTCTATACATCCAGGCAGTTTACCCAACATGTTATTTATCCACACTCTCCTAAAGGGGCAGCTTAATTTATGAATTTATCACTTGCCCCAGAGGGAAACTGTAATATTATTAAATGTTTCAGATAAGACATTAACAAAAGGAAGAAGAGAGAGAACAACTCTTTACCTGCAGGTGAAGTGGAGACAGTTTAATGCTGTACGACTGATCTTCCACAGCCACGGGTGAAGTATGTGAGGCAGTGACAACAAATTTGACAGAATCTCCCACAACATTGCAAGAAACCACCTAAAGAAATTAAAGGAGTCGGGGGAGACAAAAGAAAAGAAGAAAAAATTAGTCTTCAGAAGAAGGTTTGGTGAAGGCAAGAAACGAACTAAGGAAGAAATTTAAGCTACCAGAATTATGCTAAATTCTGCAGGAGGAAGATTTCTAAGCAATTTTTTTAACATCCCTACCTCCTTCTGTATGTTCACTTCTAAAAGCTGTAGTTCAAGTGTTTGCTTCTGGACATGGAATTTAATAACTAGAAATTCTGGTATTTTCCAAAATTTCTTTTGTATTGTTATCCAATACAAAAGTAACTTCTCAACTGACAAGGACGCCTTTGTGTTTCACGTATCTATATGTTAAAAGCTCAAAGATCATAATTTTGCATAAGGGAGATAAAGAAGTTTGCTCTTCTTCCTCTTCCTCTTCTGCTCCGAACTAAGTAGCCTACCTTAGGACAGCTGGTTTTACCAAACAGTATTTGATTTAGAGGTATCCTACAAATGCAAAACTTTGGTATAACTCTGCTGCTCTAAAAGAGGATTTTGCCTGAGTAATTCCAGTTCCCAGTGGGGTGGGAAGGGGCAGGAGCCTTTAAAAGTTTATTCAAGTCTTCCACTAAACTAAGGCCCTGAAATTCGGTGACGAACCCAAATGTCTGGGAAAAGTTCATATGTCACTTGAAGGCAACAGACTTCATTGAACACGCTCCCTCACTTTTATGAGCAGTAATTTAACTTCTTATCACACTGAGTTTACAAACACCAAAATGGTTCTTCCTCCTTCTCCTCTGCAAACTGACTGAGGTGACAGAGCTGCTATCCAAAATTCCCGAAGTGTTCAGAAAGCGCCTGGTGGCACAAGAATGCCCCAGGTACGCAAGCCAGAAATCACTTATTACACCAGAGAGAGAAGCTCCCTTTGCAAACAGCTCTGCTGGCTGAAGACAGCTGCTGGTCACTGTCCCCAGAGCTCCACCTTGGAAAGGACAGCTGAGCCCTCCTTTAAGCGACTCAGGCAAAGTCAACCGCGTTAATGCAATGTGCAGACAAATAATTCGCTGCAAGATTTGTCTGATGGAAACTCTGCATGTGTGCTATTAAATTATATTTGTGCATTTATTGCTTCACTTATGGGCACTGGAAGTGAAGCTGAAGGCTTAAAAACGAATAATGTACCTCCTGGAAGATCCTTATCAGTCTCTCCTTAAATACACTTCATCTCCCTGGGCTCTATAGCACACACTTTAAGAAGGACTAGAGCATTATCCGGGGCTTCAGAGCACATCCATTAAGGCAGAGACTTAATTACAAAGGAGGGGGGGAAGGGGTGGACATGACAAAAATCCCAACCGCACCCACAAGCAACAAGATTTGCCTTTTCAGGTTTGTCTTCTACAAATTATAGTTTAGAAGCGGACAAATCAGTTTCCTTTACCTCTCCCCAAAGTCTAAATTCCTTCAAAAGTGATTTCTGACCGTTAATCCCACATAATCAACATGAACACCAATTACTATGACATAACATTAAAAAATTTTAAGAATTTTTAATAGCTAACAAGACCAAATCCTTTGATTTATGAGGACAGATTGGCAAGATGGCTCTTTAAAGACTTAAAAAATGAATATGTTCTTCCCTTTTTTTTCAGAGTGGAGGAGAGAAAATGACAGGTCTGATGCAAAAGCTGCTGACACCTGCATGTCCTAAATGCAGTGGTTTATCATCCGTGAACATTTCATGACACATGCATAGGAAGTTCAGTGCATTGAGAACAAGTTGGACTTGCTGCACATGTGATGCGGAGCCATTTGTCTGGAATTTCTGGATGCCTAAGAGCCAAGGTTGCCAAGTACGTGGTTGATTATTGCTTTAAAAAGAAAAAAAAAAGTGTGGCAGGAGAGCTGGTAGATGAGCTCATGTGCCAGGTTTTTCTTAATCATGTTTACTTCAAAGTAAATGATGGAAACAGACACTGCAGGTCGTGGAACTTTCACTCTTCTTTCTACACCTTGTCAAGAGACGCTAAATCAATTTTTAAAAATATTTATACCTTTAGTTTAGGAGCCCAAACCAGTAGGGTTTGGGCTTTTAGTCTCCTTGATTAATTTATTTTCTGCCAAAGACATCTACCAAGTCCTACTCCCCTTCTCCCCTCACTTTTAATAAAATAACTGGTCCTCAGGTACAGAAGTCTGTTAATGTTTAATCCAATCAGAAAAAGGAGTGGTTCCATGAATATTAATGAATCCCTTTGTTCTAGGAGCAGGATGGATTATGGAGTCAGAATACTGAGAGGAGTAGAATTCTGGGCTAGAATTTGAAGAGAAAGCTATTCTGTTTTCACCCAAGATGCTGCCACAAGTGGTAAAAAGTTGATTAAAGAGATTGCAACTGCTGCTTCCCTTTTTAAGTGACACTCCTTTAGAAGTGTAGCAAGTTACTTTGATAGACCAGAGCAGAAATATGTAGGCCATCTTCCCTAGAACAGTCACATGAAGAAAAATACTGAAGCTTCCTGTGCTACGCTTCTCTTCAGCCATGTCCCCATCCAGCCTGTTCCTCAAAGTCATTTTCTCTGCACCGATGAAGAGCAGGAGAAGGGAGGGTCAGGCCTTTCTGGTCAACAGGGTAGAGAAAGAGGGAGGACAGATGTCCACAAGAAAACAATAGCACCTGGACCGAGGCGAACGGAGTTCTCTTCAACTTCCATTTATCTTCCTCATCTCTCTTGTCCAACCCTCCTTACCAGGGACATTTTGTGTTTTAGACTTCGTGTTTTAGAGTCTAAAAACCCTGTCATTTTTATAACAAACTGCTCCTTAAAAATTAAGCCCTTGCACCACCGCACAGCAGCTGTGGATGCCCACAGGGGTCACATCCCAGCTCGCTTTCGTTATCTTACATCTGGACAAGCAAGACCTCCTAAATTAGTAGAAACAGGGCGAGGTGAAGTAGCAGCGCAAAGAAACGAGGACTCTTCCACCATCAGGACCAAGGTACGTTCTCTCTCCATCACCTCCACAGCTCTAACCTCCCCGGGCACAAACACCCCGTCACCAGCCAAGGTCTCTCTCTGCACTTTGGGGATCTGCCATGGAAGGACTTTCCAGCCCCTCCTCAGGTGCCTTCACAGGCAAGGCTTCCCCGCTCCTCCTCAGCCCTCTGCCACCCCTTCCGATGCTCAGCTGACTCCTGGCACTCGATCACCCCCATGCCAGGGCTATTCTTGCCATCTCCTCAACATCCTCCAGCCTCCCCCCTCACCTGCCTCCATCCCTCACCGCACTTGCCCACGATGTGGGTGAGCTGCTGTGGCAAAACCTCTCGACCTGGCTGGGCTCTGCTCCCCGTCTGCCCGTCGCTGCCACCCAGCTCCTGTGAGCTGCAGATGCTGTAACACACCTTGCTTACATGTATCTAAAACTGTTAGCAAAATTATCCTTACACAAAATCATCTTTCAGATAAACAGCTGCAGGAATGAAGGAGACTGAACAAGCACTACAGTTGGAGTAAATCGGGTATTCTCCTGACAAACTAAAGTGCCCAAACTTGTGTACCTGCAGCTATTAAAGTCCTTGCCCCTGCTTTGCTCTCCCCCTCTATATCCTCACTTTTTATTTTTGTGGTTCTTCTGGACAGAGCTGCAAAGTCTCAGTTTCTTTCCTTCCTGAAGTAGCAGCAGAAGCTGCTTCATCTCAAGGAGCACCAGAGTGCTTCTGCTCCTCATACGTGGTGCCCTCTCGCCTTGAGAGGTTTCAGTTTTGGCACTGGCACCCCACTGATTTGTGCGTCACACGTGGTCCTCCTCCCTCCCCACTCCGTGTGCAGCAGCAGGTTCCTTCCCATGGCCCAGGGAGGGTGCAGGGCCATGACTTCAGGGGGAAGTCCTGACAGCCCTGCAGAAGTCTTCACCTTCCCCAGGCCCCAGTCGCATCACCTGTGCGTGTAAAACCCCCAGCATTACAGGCCTCCATTTTATTTTTTTTTCTGGAAAGGAATTTGTTTTACTGTGTTTGGTATTTATTTCCAGAAAGAGCAGGTCGTTAGCATTTTCACAAGAAAATGAGTATACACCATGAGGCAGCCACACAGCAAAAGCTGCCTTGATCTCAGCTGTACGGACCAGTGTGCTATTAGATTTAGGATCCTCCCCCATTTCCCACAGTTGTTTTGGAGTACTACGTTGAGGAGAAGGCTCTTTTTTGGCATGGAAAACTCGTCCATGGCCAAACAGGCAGTTTGTGTACTAAGCTTAAAACCTCACCGTAAGAAAATTTCCAGTCAGAAACTTCTGCCTTTTCACATTCATAACACTCAGCTGCTCAGAAGAATTACACCGTCTTACATGGTTACCAGAGCCTATGCATTAACTTCTGGAGCGAGTTTCCGTAGCTCTTCACCATTCCCTTTTTACCCAAGAAGTTTACTGAATAACACAGACAAACTGAAGGAGAGACGACGAACGCAGTGTCTAACCCAGGCATAGCTAGAGGTCAATTTTCAGAAGCCAGTATCAAGGCAAGTTTGCCTGCAAATATAATGAGACAACCTTGGACCAGTTTTCCAAAATTATGATAAAAAACAAGAGAAAGGCAGGGTGAGTGATGGAATGAGCACACAAGAGAGAGCTATCACATCAGCAACAGAAACAAAGAAGAAACTGATGGAACAAGTGAATTTATCTATTCCTTTGAGACCAGCATACAAATTCAAAAAAGTGGAAAAAGGGGAGACAGGAATAAAACAAACAAGCAGGGAGCACAAGGAGACAGAACAGGAATAATTTTCCATCTGGTTATCAAGTAAAGTGAATACCAAACTGTGCAAGGACAGGAAGCAGTACTTATATTTAAGAAGGGGGAAAATAAATAATACCAGAAATAGACTTGCTAGTTTGGCCTCAGTTACACGCAAACCTTACAAACTATTTGGGAGACAGCATAGCTGAAGACACAAACAGAGAACAACAAAACTCAGGAGGGGTTTGCCACTTGGTGCTAGAGTACCTTGAAGAGAGATCCAGCTGCAGAGGTGGAGGCACATCATGCCATCGGGGCGCTAAGGCATCCCTGACCCCTGTGCCAGGCTGGCAGATGTGGCACAAGACTAGAGGAGGCCCACACACCTCTGCAGTAGCAGCTGCAAGACAGGTAGGCTACCCAACAGTGCCAAAACCAGTATTATCTACACTGACACAAACAAATCCCAGCCCTGATGTCCTCCTTTGACAAGGCACTCGGTTCTTAGGCAGGTTAGATCAATGATGTTATCTATTTTAGTAAGGTCGCCCCACTGACAATTAAGCTCGTACTCCATCATTCCTGTGTTAAGGTGAAGGGGGATACATCTGAAAGGGAGAGGACAGTACAGTGAGCAGGGAGGTGAAAACTGGAAGCAAGTTACAAAGGAGCCTGTCAAGCACCGAACCTATCGCACAGTTAACATCCAAAATTCCTCAGGAGAAGTCTGAAAGGAAGTGTGATGCTGAGGAAGGCAAGCTGGGAAGCAGCAATATAAAGAAAGATCACGACATCAAACAGAAAAGCTGAAAAATCTTGAAGACTAGAAGGGAAATGCAATTCAAAACACAGAGCATGTGTGTATGAGAATTAACAAATATTACTCCTACAAAGGGCAGTTTGGAAGAACACTGGAAGAACACCAAAGGAAGAGAGACCTGGACACATCAAGTCAGCAGCTACAGGAGAGGCAGACTGGAAACCCAAAATGCACCAAGAAAGTACTTTCAGAGACACAAAGAAGCAGCAATCTCCTCGTATGGTGAGACCTCACCTGTAAGTGGTGTGTGTCACTTCAGCCTTCAAGTTAAAAAAAATTAGTTTAAGTGGAGCTTCTGCAGAGAATGAGTGCACAGGAGTGACTTCTGAGGCAGGACAACATTGTAAAAGGAGATTCAAGTAACAACTTATTTAGCCAAGGTAAAGAAAGGCTGGAAGAAAATATAATTCCTTCATAAGGTACTTACTGACAGCAAGCAGCATGGAAATAAAACAAATGCATTAAGGATAAAGGCTATATTAATACAGAAACTAAGAAAAAAAGTTTAAAAGCTGCATGGGCCATGATTCCACTTAGGCTTGTAAAAAAACCCCAGTCATTAAAGCAGCAAAGCTCCAGGAAAGCTTTTCAAGCAAAACAGGGAGTTAAAGGACAATAGGAACTGCATGTGATGGTCAGGGCAGTTCACCCCACCAAAAATAATCAGAAGTAAACACACGTACATAACTAGGAAGGAGTCCCAGTTAGCACTGTAACAGTGATGATGAGAAAGCAGTCTTTCCTGGAGCAGGAAACAGCCTTTGCTACACCATGTCTCTACCTGCTTTAGAAGTAAGCGGAACAAGAAGCCCCGACAGCCCAGAGGGGCATGAACACAGGCTGCCAGCGTGCAGCAGGGTGGCTGCAAGCAAAATGATACCGAAACGAAGCTAAAACAGCATTGCGGGTGAATAAGACCTTTTCAGGCATGTTGCACAGCTCATGGGAAAACAGTTCTCTCTTCTGCCCACTATTTCCCCCAGCAAGATTCATCACATAAAAATTAGCATGAAGTGTTCACATTTGCCATTGCCCGTTGCGATCCAAGACAGTAATTCCTTGTATAGCAACTTATTATCACTCATTCAAGGAATGGCTCTCTGAGGGTGTTTTACCCCTTTCTATTTAAGGATGAAGCAGGAAAATATGGCAGACTTCTGCTGTAGCCTGCTCCATCCAAAGCCTCTGTGCGAAGTTCCCCACAACGAAATCACCTTTTTTGTAGCCTTTGTTGTTGTTGTGTTTGTGAAGTTCAAAGCCCCTGGAAAAAGACCGCAGCAATGGAAAGGTTGGCGGAATTAGCTAAGAATAATGCTAATGTTTATTAAAACAAAACAACCAACACCACACAATGAAAACAGGCCACTTCATTCTATATATTTAGGCTCTGGCCCAAAATTGGAGTGAAGGCAGTGTATAAAGAGAGGCTTTGTCAAGAAGCAGTGTGGTGTAACCTTCAGCCACAAGAGCAGCTCTGTCCCCACCACAATGGTTTTGGCCAAGCTCACAACCAGCAGCTTCCCCAACCGTGTCTGCAGCTCTGCACTGTGGAGCACACACCAGTTTTACACCTTCAAGGCAAGGACAGTACGTGTATATCTACGGACTGCAGGTGTCAGCGTGTGTCCTGGACATAAACAGAGCTGTCAGTAGTACTATAATAATTACAGGCTGGCTGGCAGTTCTGTATTGTTTCAGAGGAAGCCTGCATGAGAGCCTTCCCAGGCAGGAGACTCGCTGCCAGCGCCAGGCGGGCCCATCACCTGGGTGTGCGCCAAGGCCCAGCATTCAAGAGGACAGAGGACCACTCACCACGAAAGACATACCACAGGGCTCCATGAGCATGCAGCTTCATTAAAATATTACACACCCCATGTTTACTGCTATTTTCATCTCTCAGCCTCAATCCTCCACTTCCTCTGATGACCACAACCTCTTTGTCGCAAGGCCAAATACATACTTGAAATGACATGCGATGAATCAAGCCCTGGCTGCCGAACCAAGACACCTGTATGCTCTCACCATACAGATCACCAGTAAAGCAGCATGTTGAACCAGCTGCAGGAAAAGAGTCTTGTGCCAGGTGACGCCTCAGGCAAGTGCAGAGCTCAGTGGGATGCTACAACACTGACAAACATGCAGCATATAGTCACAAACTGCACTCAGAGACAGTCACACCAGTAGTGAGTTACAAACACATTATCAGAAGTTTGAGTTTCGACAAGCTGCAGAAAGAGATTTCATATGCAAAGAATAAGAGTCTGAAGACCAAGGGGGGAGAGGAAGAAAACACCACGAAAAAAACCCTTTGGACGCTTGGACATGTATTACCTAACGAATATGAAAAGAGACAATTACCTTGTGATAGAACTTCTGAGGTGTTTAGAGAAAGGTATGCATTTAAGAAAGGAGGGAAAGTAGCTACTAGACTGCCACTCTAAGGTTATACACTGAAATCCAAATATTCAGGTTGTACCTTAACTGAAGGAGTAAGAATAATTCAGAAAAATTTTTCCAGCAGCTGTGCACAAGATTATGGAATTGGGTTTTGGGACAGTTCAGAACAACCCAGTTTACGTAAGCAAACCTGTTTTAATCCAATATATTTTTAAATGTGCTTATATTGGTTTAAGCTGCTGCGAAACACATTAGATTGCTAGCTGCAGTGTAACAGCTCGATTAACATACTGAAATGGCTCCACCCAAGGTCAGACAAGGACCAGAGGCTGTACAAGGGAGGGTGCAGGATTGCAAAGCCACAGGTAGAGGAAAGCAAGAAAACAGCCCTACAGCAGCCATCAGTTCCCCTCGCCGCCTCCTCTTGTCCAAGCTTAACCACAGCAGATTAAGGTGGCCATGGGGCACCCTGGGTGCTGCCTTACCTCACTGCTATGGCAGTCAGCAACTACATTTAAACAACACAGAAGTTAACTGAGGACTGCAGCAGAGATGTTCCCAGTGGTACAATGTGACTTCAGGGAACTCCAGGACTGCAGAGTCATGCTTTGACTCTGGCACACAGGCAAGACCAAAAGCAGTGGATTTTAGGCCTGAGATGCTGCTCTCATTGTGGTCCAGCCACAGGCACAGCACTCTGAGCACAGAGCTGGCCTCATGCACCCCTGCTCAACTTTGATGCTAGCCAAGAGCAACCAGCAGACTCAAACGTCCTGGCCATCTCCCATGCAAACATATTTGCAGCTCTGCCCACCTTCCAGCAATATTTTAGATGCTACAACACACGTGCTTTTTGTGCTGTTAGTCTCTAGCTTTTATTTGCAGCAGATCTCCCTCGGCTGCTGGCTTCACACACTATACAGCACATAAGACTTCGCAGTCCCCTCTCCTTACAATTTCCCATTGTGGTGTCTTCCAGCAGCACATGGTGCCAACTATACAAGCCCTACCAACTCCAGTTTCTCCAGCCCCACTGCTGGGGCAGGGACCACTGGCTGAAGGGGAGGAAAATAAAAAAGAGAGGACAAGTGTACAAACTTTACATGTTGGCAATCCCCAGCTGCCACTTATCTGGGTGTGCCTTTAAGCTGTGTATCAGGCAGATAAGCATGCATAGTTTTCAAAAGAATCATAGTAGAGCTAAATCAGACAAACCAACCAAAATAACAAAGCAAAATAAGAAGAAAAGCATTAGGCTAATTTGATGCAGGTACCTAAAGCTGAGCACTAGTTCAGATGTGACTAGAAGTTCCAGTCACTAGGATGAAAATACAGAAACTAGCATTGCTAATAAGCATACATACAATTTTATCCTCTTCCAAGAGCCACATTCTGCCTTATTTTAATTGTATATGCACTAAGCACAGGAAAAACCACTTCCCAGTATGTAAGGTGGGGGTGGGAGAGGAAGAGAGACCATTCACTCCTCACTGAATACAAGATTCAGTAGAGTCAAGACTTCATCCTCAGGACTTCGCAGCTGTTCCACTGGTCGCTACCCGGCTTTGACTTAGGAAGCAAACCTGTGATCAGCCACACAAAGAGCAAGTGGCAGACAAAGATGTTTTCCTGTCCCAGAGAAGTGTCCCCTTCCTTCTTCCTGAAGTCCCCACCCCACAATTCAACAATAGGATGGGGAACCATTCTACCGATGGTGCAGAAGATAGCTGTTCACTTAAGGCGTACCTATAAACTTGGTTATTGTTCACCTGATAGAAGCCCTGGGGCACATTCTGCTCATGAGTTATAAAAGAAGTGAATCAATGTGAAGAGTTTGCATATGTTCATTAGAGAGGCAGCCTCCTACCAGCTTCAACAAACTTAGGTCAAGTGTACAGAAGTATTAACAGATAAAACTCTCACTGCTGCTAATAAGAAAAGTTAATATTTCCTGCCCAAAAGTACACTGAGACACAACAAAACTGAAATTTACCTTCTCTTCAGCTGACTTTACAACACTAACAACCTGTTTAACTGCTAACTCAAGTGGTTCTGCAGGGTCATCTTCCTCAAATGTAAGCAACTGCGAATCCTAAGAAAGAAGAAAAAAGGAAACATCATTAGTGCACTGACAGTGAAGTTCCTGGAGGAACTGGAGACAGAATTGCAAATGTATGTCAAAACTTGTATGTATTAATTGCATGACACCTCACTACATAATACAGGGTAGAGCCTGAAAACCTATACTTAGGATATAACTATGGGCCTGATCATAACTTATCTTTCTCTGTAGCAGAATATCAAGGTACATGGCACAGCACAAAGTGAAGTCCATGAGCAGGGATAGAACTCAGTGAAACCACTCTACTTGAGAAAGGATTAGTCAATGCTATAGTTTTAAAAGGTGGGCTTAGTTTGGCCTAATAATACAGCTGCACTAGGCTATGTTGAAACTAAGAAAACCCAAATATCATCTTACAGAGGTGAGGAAAGCAGCTTTTCCCTCCCCAATCTTCCCTCATGTGACGGCAGGCAGTGATGACAGCTACTCAATCTTCACGTAGACAGCAAGGAAAAGCAAGCGTATACCTATTTTGGCAACGAGGTCATACTTTCAGAGACATCAGTACTTGCATTCTCCACCTGCTGCCCACACTGAGCAGTCGGCGCTGCTTTCCTCATCACCCAAGGTTGTTTTGCACACAGGAATTTCATTAGCAGTGCGCTGTTGACATTTTTTTGGATGCTGACAGCGGGAGCTGTGCCACGCTGCAGTGCCAGGCAGTGAACTCATGGCAGGGGACGGCCTCAGCTGCTTTCCCGGGGAGGGAGGGTGCATGTGTCCCTGTCCAAGCGGCTTTGGTCTCTGGCCGGGGATGGGAAGCTGCTGCTTGGTTCTAGTTAGTTCAGTTCCCAGCACCTCTGCCCAAGCTGTCTGGGCTCTCCTCTTCCACAAGCGCAGGGCAAACCTTCAGTTCCTAGCACACCTCGCGCTTTTCTGAACTGCACCACGCAATTGGAGAGGGCAGATTAAGTGTTGTTTTTTTTTTTCTGCTGCCCTAACATACAGTGATGCCTGGAAAGTGTTAAACTGCTTTGCTTATCTTCCACACACACATTGCCCTGCTCTTCCTTTCTCCCCCCAACATGCAAGAAGAAAGCACGCTGGGGCTGCCAGGAAATGAACCTTCTAAAACCTGAGGAGAAGGCTGCGCACAAATTTGGGAGTCCCGGGTACATGCCTCAGCATTTTCCACTGACGCGGCAAGGGTTCAGTCCTCAGGAGCAGAGAATTAGGTTGCCACAGCCTCGCCTAACCTCCTCGCCTCTTAGACCTGGGTGTACCATTACAAACCACCCAGTGACATGTCATGCTGTGCCCTTTGCATAAGAGTAGGATGAGAAGGGGTGCTACATTCTATGCATCTTACCTGACCTGGGTTAAAAGCAAACTGACCCAAACCTGTGAATCCCACCATCCCACGGCCGTCTGGAGGACGCCAGCCCTCAGCGCTGCGCTGACACGCACAGCGTGGCCAAAGACAACGCGAAGGAAGCCCAGCTCTGGGAGTCATTTGCCGAAGGACCGGCCGCAGGCCCCGTGCCCGCAACCAGGCCAGGAAGTTTCCATTGTTTCCTCCTCCCGGCGCCCGAACAATGTTATCGGACGCGGGGGTCCTTCCCTGTTCCCGCGTGTGCGCCCACACCGCACCTCCGGCCGGCTCCTTCTTGCAAATTCCTGCCGAGCGGCAATCAAACGTGTGTATACACACACACACACGTATATACACACATATATACACACACGTGGAGGGGCAGTAACACGGCGGCAGGCGCTATCAGCAGCCTGCTGGCGGAATGAATCCCCGTGTGCCTTTGGAGCAAGTCCCGCTGCCCCTACAGCCGCTCCTCGCCCCGGGTGGGGAGCGCTCCCGCCGGCACAGCAGCACACGCCGCCCTCGCCCGCCCCGCCATGGCCCGGCGGGACGCCCCACGGCCGGGAAGCCCCGGCCCCAGCCCGGCGGACGCGGGGGAGCGGC
>VWYH01004896.1:0-71076 GCA_013399365.1 Pampusana beccarii | reverse complement strand
TTTTTTTTCTCCTGGGAGATGTTTAGTGATGCAGATGTGGAAGTTTTGGGTGATACAGCCAGGTGAGTCTCATTGCTGTGTCCCTGTGCCAGCTGGGACCTGGGCTTGGCACAAAAACCCCAGCTGGATGCTGCCCCGGGTTGTGTCTGAGTTTGCTGGTAAAATCCACAGCTGGAGTCAGGGCTGGGGCTGCAGTGTGTGTGAGCACTTCCCGGGTCACGCCGGGCTCTGGGTTGGCGTGTTGTCCCCAGGAGACCCGGCCAGCCAAACCTCCTCGCTCGCCAAGCGCAGGAGATGCTGATTTTCTGTAGCTCTGTCACTCCCTGTGAGATCCTTCTGTGGCTTTGCTCCTCATGTCATCGACAAGTGTTTCACTCACTGTCTTGGTGTGCTGAGCTCCTCTATTCCCCCTGCTCGACCTTGTGGCCTCCATGATCCACTTCACCTTCCCTTTATAAACACTGGAACTGGAGATGCTGCATCCAACCAACAACCCCCTGTGTGTTGTGGAGCCACAATCTCACCTGGGGACCTGGGGGGGTTCAGCCTGGAGAACAGNGGATCTGGGGAACAATTTCTTCCCCAAAGGGCTGTGGGGCATTGGAACAGGCTGCCCAGGGCAGTGGTGGAGTCACCATCCCTGGAGGGGTTGGACAGATGGAGATGAGGTTCTCAGGGACATGGCGTGGTGCCAGGGCTGGGGGACTGGTTGGACTCAGTGATCTTGAGAGGCTTTTCCAACCAATACGGTTCTATGATCTCTGTCCTCACAGATCTGCGTGAAGCAGCAGGACCGCATCGGTGGCCTCACTCGGGATCTGCAAGTGGCCAAGATGAGTTTGATCGACCTGGCAGGCTCAGAGAGAGCTTCAGTCACCAACGCTAAGGGAGAGCGGCTCCGGGAAGGTGCCAACATCAACCGCTCGCTTTTGGCCCTCATCAACGTCATCAACGCTCTGGCTGACGCAAAGGTAATGCTGTTTGTGCGGCCCTGCTGGGCTCCAAGAAGTGCCATGGGATGAGCCTGGCCGTCCCCTTGCAATGCAGGATTTGGAGCTTTAGCACCCAAAAGCTGAGCAGACCCTTGATCTCTTGGTACAGAGCAAGAAGACCCACATCCCGTACAGAGACAGCAAGCTCACGCGCCTGCTGAAGGACTCCATTGGCGGCAACTGCCGCACTGTCATGATCGCTGCCGTGAGCCCCTCCGCGCTGGCCTATGAGGACACCTACAACACGCTCAAGTACGCCAACCGTGCCAAGGAGATCAAGCTGTCGGTGAGGAGCTGCTGGGTGTTTGGGAGCTGCTGAGGATGGGTGGGAAGGAGCCTGGGGTGCTGTGGGGAGGGTTAGTGGGTCCTTCCCTTCTCCAGTTCAAGTTTTCCAGCCCTGGGGATGCTGGTCTGGGCAGAAAGCAGCTGGTGAAACTGCTGATATGCTGTGCCTGGACTTTGCTAAAGCCTCCCAGCCCAGAGCCCAGGAAGGGTTGTGAAAGCAGCAGCAGGTCCCAGAGCGCAGGTCGTGTTCCCTGCGGCCACCCTGGGACTCCTGGGGACCCTGGAGGAGGCTGAGCAGCTGCTCCAGCACTGGGAGAGGGGAACGTGCTGCCACAGCGCTACTGTAACCTCCCCCTGTTCCTATCTCTGCAGCTGAAGAGCAATGTGCTCAGTGTCGACTGTCACATTAGCAAATACGCCGTGGTCTGCAAGCAGCTGCAAGCAGAGGTGAGGCGCTGGCCAGGAGTGCAGGGCTCTGGTTCTAGCTGTGGTTTCCTTGGCACGTGGAACTCTGAGCTGCTGGGGGTCATGGAACCCTCTGAGCAATGGATGATCCTCCCTCACAGGTGGCAGATCTGAGGGCAAAACTCCGCGCCTATGAGGACGCTGCCCAGGAGGCCAAGAACCCAGTGCCGGTGGCTCCTCTTGGTGTGAGCCCAGTGGGGCCGCACAGGTGAGGCTGGCGGGGAAGAGGGACAGAGCTTGGTGTCACCTCCTGGTGTCCCCACCTCAAGGCATCTGTGAGGTTTTAGTGCTGCTCAGAACCTGGGTGTCTGTCAGAAAGCAGCTGAGCCGCTCTGCGGGTGTGCAGTATCGTCTGGACTGTGGTCGGGTGTAGTTATGAGCTTGATGGACCACAGTGTGTAAGCACCAAGGGTTGCAAAGGTCAAATCGTCTTTCATCCATCCCAAAACTACTTCACCAACATGATGGCTTCCCCAGAGGATCTTCTGTGCCTCAGTTGCTTCTTCTTGTCCCTTTGTTGGGTGTTGGAACAGGCTGCCCAGGGCAGTGGTGGAGTCACCATCCCTGGAGGGGTTGAGCAGACCGGAGATGAGGTTCTCAGGGACATGGGGCAGTGCCAGGGGTGGGGGAACAGTTGGACTCGATCTTGAGGGGCTTTTCCAACCAAAATGATTCTGTGATTCTCTGGCTCCTGTAGGTTGGAGGAATCTGTCCCAAAGCCGCACTCAGCCCTGGATGGTGACAGCAAGCACCAGGAGCTGGGAGCTGGGTGGCCTGTCCAGCTGCAGCTGGAGCCAGAAGAGGAGGTGAGAGAGCAGTGGGCAGCACAGGGGGGCTTGGCATGAGGAGGGGGGCTCAAATACCCTCGTGAGACACACTGGGAGGGGCCATGAGCTCACCTGGTTTGTGGGGTCGTTGTGTGCTGGGCTGTGGATTGTCAGTGAAACCCCTTAACTTCCCAGCTCATAGGGAGTTTGGGGGCCAAAGAACTTGAATACGGGTTAATCCTGGGTGAGGTCAATAAGGATTTTTGACTGATTGCTCCAGGCCCCAGAGGAAATGCTGCACAGCAGCGCCAGAGCCACCCACCAGCTGGAGCCGAAGGAACCGAGCCGCCTTCTACAGGGCTTGTCTGGCAGCCCGACAGAGAAGTGAGTGTTCCTGTGCTGTCCTCGTGTGCCATCCCCTCCTGTCTGCCTGTGGAGGTCAGGTTGTCCCCCTTCCTGTTGCATGTAGCCATCCTAGGGATGGTCTGGAAGGATGTGGGTCTGGGTCTCTGCTGGCAGATCACTGCCTGCCCTGTAAAATAAGGAATTTGATTCCTGGGCATCTAATCCCGTGGGATAATCCATCCTGGAAATGCCAGCGATGAAGGTTTCCAGGCACAGCATCCGTGTGAGCCTTAAGTGCGTGTTGTTAGTCCTGAAATTACCTCTGTGAAGTCTTTGCTCCTGGCAGGGCTCCCGTGGCTCCATCTGCTGCTGTCCCTGCCCCGAGCACCTCAGCAGAACGAGCCTCTTCAGAACAGTCTCTGCGGGAGGCTGGCCTGTGTGCCTTGACATCTGCCTCCAGCCGGGCTAACGAGCGTCTGAAACCTGGCAAAAAATCTGTGGAGGCCATTTGATCCCTTGGGATCAAGACACAACTTGCAGATTGAGTTCTCCAATAAGAGATTTGGAGCATCTTGCAGCTCCAAAGTTTGTCTCTCTTCCCCCAAAACTCTGCCACCAGGCTCTGCCCCGCTGAAGGAGGTGTCTCTGACATGATGCTGGTGGTGCTGAGTGTCTGTTACTGGTGATGCTGGCTCAGGCTCCCCTCTAAGTGGTTCTTGGGTCTGTCTGTCTCTGTTCCAGGCTCATAGCCGCCATCCTGAGCGTGGCCCGCAAGCAGTACTCCCTCCTGCGGGACGCCAACCTCCTCACTCCTGACATGGTGTCCGAATTCGAGGAGCTGGAGCGCCTGGTCCGTCAGGAGGCCGGTGTGACCCTGGAGCAAACTGCGTCCCCGAGCAGAGCTACAGACATCACTGGGGCCAGTGCTGCCCTGGGCTGTGACGGTGAGGACCTGGGGTTGGATTTGTCCCCTCTCCTTTGTCTTGGTGTGCACTGGAGGAGCTGGTGGGGGGGTCACAGCTCCCAGCCATGGGCACAAGGCAGAGAGGTGAGTTTCTCCTGATGTGGTGCCCAGTGGCTTGTGCTGAGGGCAGCTCCAGTCTCACTTTGTAGAGTGATTCCAGCAGCCTGGGGCACGGCAGGAGCTGTGAGCAGCCCTTGTTCCCGGAGAGCTCAGTGTGTGAGCTGACTTGCACACTCCTGCTCCAGGAGAACAAAGTGGCACTTCTGATCCTCATTTTTTCTTGTCTTGTTTACTCCTCTGTGGTACAGTTGCCAAAGTCAGCCCAGCCGTAGCCTCCCAGCTGTCAGCCTGTGCCTGCCTGGGGCTGAGCTCTTCCTCGTCCTCAGCGCACGAACCCGGCAGCGAAGCTGTGGGCTCTGCAGATCCCATTTTCCAGGGACAGATCTTGCGTTGCCATGGGGCACTTGCTCTGGGACTGGGCTGGTGCCTTTGGGCTGGCAGAGCGCAGGATTACTTGTGCTGGCAGTTTAACGCAGTTTGATGGAAACAGCCACTGGCAAACAGCTGCTGCGGCTGTGATGGGGGCAGAGGGGGACACCCTGAGGTTTGGGGGAGCCTGGGACCTGCAGACAGGGAGAAAGTGACTCTGTTTCTTTGCTCCTTCAGCAGAGGCGTCTGTTGCTGTGCCCAGTATTGCTGTGCCCAGTGACCCTGCGACCAACATCGCCCTGCAATGCCTGCAGCAGCTCACCCCGCTCACCAGCCCTGTGCCGACGGCTCCCAGCCCAGTTCGGAAGAGGAGGAATGCTGTAAGGAGCAGCGCTGCAACGCGCAGCGCCAAGAGGAACAGCGATGAGATGCACAGCGCTGTGAGCAGTGCTGAGATGCACAGCTCTGCGTTGAACAGCGCCAAGAGGAACAGTGCCAAGATGCACGGCGCCAAGAGGAACAGCGCCGAGATGCACAGCGCTGTGAGCAGTGCTGAGATGCACAGCTCTGCGTTGAACAGCGCTGAAATGCACAGCGCCAAGAGGAACAGCGCCGAGATGCACAGCACTGTGAGCAGTGCTGAGATGTGCAGTGCTATGAACAGTGCCGGGATACACGGTGCCGTGATGCACAGCACTGAAATGAACAGCGCCGAGATGCGCAGCGCTATGAACAGTGCTGAGATGCGCAGTGTCCAGATGCGCAGTGCTATGAATGATGCTGAGATGTGCAGTGTTGTGATGCACAGTGCTGCATCAAACAGTGCTGAGATGAACAGTGCCGAGATGCGCAGCGCTATGAACAGTGCTGAGATGCGCAGTGTCCAGATGCGCAGTGCTATGAATGATGCTGAGATGCACAGCGCCGCGCTGAGCAGCGCCGAGATGCGCAGTGCTATGAATGATGCTGACATGCACAGCACCGTGTTGAGCAGTGCTGAGATGCACAGTGCCGAGATGCACAGCCCCGCGTTGAACAGCACTTTCCAAGTGGAAACTCCCTGCAGCCTCAAAAGGCGTGTGAAACGCCAGCGGAGCAGCGGGAGTGCAGCAGAGACTCTGGGAGTGATGCTGAGCCCTGGCAGCCCCTGTCTGGCAGCAGCAGCTCAGGCACCCCTTGTCTCCCCGCTGCCGTCGTATTGCCCCCCCAAAATCTGCCCGCTGACAGTGCCCAAAAGCCGCGTGCCCCTGGCGGTGTCTGCCGCCCAGAACTGTTGCACTGCGCCTGCCGCTCCTGCCCACAAACTCAACGAGACGTTTGAGGTCTGCAAGTACAGCGGCTCACCCGGTGCAGCCGACCCGGCCGCTTTTAGCGGCCCTGAGATCTCCATCTGGGAGAACGTCCAGAGCCTTCTCAACAAGCAGGACGGTCCCTTCGTGCCCACGTGAGTGTGACCCTCCCTGCGGCACCCTTGGTTTTGGGGATCCCCCCTCCGTGCTCTGACTGGGTGAATCATTTCTGGGTTGCTGCAGCCAGCGGGCTGAGCTTGGCTGTGAAGTGCTCCCAAAGACACAAAAAGCATTCTGAGAAAATCTCCTTTTGGACACAGAGGAGCGTCCTCCAGACAGCCACTGGATCCCTGAGTGCTGGGGGGACAAAGGGGACATCAGGGCCATCACCTCCCCCAGAGAGGCTGGAGCGAGGGCTAGAACTGTGCAGTGGGGAGTTTTGATGTGGTTTCTTTAATTTTATTGCTGGTGCTTCTAAAAGGCTCTGGCTTTTATGGAGCTGCGTGGATTTTTGTGACCATCCCTGCAGCACAGGACACCCTTGGGTCTCCCTGTCTCCTCTCACTGTAGAAAATGTTTCCTATAGAGGGTAACTGGGGGAAACTGAGGCAGGGGGGAACAACCTGGCCACCTCAGGGAGCAGCAGCACCTGGGTTGCTGCCACCTCCTGAGGTTTTAGTCCTGTTTGAGTCATTTTTTTTCCCCCAAAAAACAGACAAGGTTCCTGTGGCTGGTCCCTGTGGGGTGACAGTGTCAGCCCAGCTGCCTCCCAGCCCCACGGAGCGGGCGCTCAGGCTCCGGCCCAGCACTAACGCTCTTTTCCTGCCCGCAGAGCCTGCGTCCCGGCGCTCCCTGCGAAGGCTTCATCCATCCCCAAAGCCCCTGCGCAGAAGCGGAGGCGAGTGGAGAGGTGAGACAATGCCAGCACCCCATTCCCAGAGCGCTTCCCGTCCCCCCCCTGACATCTGGGGACGGTTGGGGACCCTGAGGGTTTCAAATGGCCCTTTTTCTCATTCCCAGCACCGCTCTCCCCTCTCTGGGGGGGCTCCAGAGCCACACCACCAACCTCCCGAGGACACGCCAGAGATGCGCACAGCCATCCCGCATCCCAGGTGAGCCACACACCCCCCAGACTGGGCATCCCCCAGTGCGCTGGGCTGGGGGGGCTCCCTGCCCCAGGGCAGGCACCAAATGGGTGCTGTGCCAGCCCCATCCCAGTTCAGGGGGTCAAACACCTGGAACTGGGATGGGAAGTGCTGGTGGAAGATGCTGTTTGGGGTTCGCTGCACCCACAGCCTCGGGGGGGGAGCAGTAGGGCAGGAGGGGGATGTTGGGAGACCTGACTTTGCTGCTTTGCCCCCGGAGCCGCTTCATCCCCTTCTCTTTCCCTCCTCAGTTCATCCTCCGGGCGCTCTGCCCTGCAAAAGCAGGACCAGGAGCACCAAAGACCCGGCGGCCTCTGGCAGGGCCCCCCACGCTCGCACCCCCCAGCCGAGGAAGCTCTTATGCTGATGGCTCCACCATCCAGGATCCCCCCCAGATCCAAACCCACATCTCAAATTTCTTCGTTTTTTTTGGGAGCCCCGTTTCCTCCTTCCTGCAGCCCCACAACGTTCTTCTTAAACTGTTGTTCAACCCCGAAGTCACCCTGTGTCCCCACTGATTTCCCTGTTGTGTTTTTTTTCCCCGCCCCCCCGGTGCAACCCTGTGTTATTTTTGCAGCAGATGGGTTATTGCTGTTCCCTCTCAGCCCCTCTCGAATCTGCGCCGGGGTGTCGAGTTCTAACAGATGGGTTATGCTAAGAAATAACATGTGCTTTTAATAAATCCTTTCGTTTCCAACCAGAGGGGAGACGCGGCTGGTTCTTCTCGCCTCCCCCTCGCGCAGGAGCTGGGCTCGGGCAGCAGCTCCTGGCTGAGCGGGCCTGGAAAAGGCCTTTGCTCCTGGTGGGGGGCGCTCAAGCCCAGTCCCCCCCTCTTCACCCCACATCTCCCAGCATCATGGGGGCCCTGTGGTGCCTTTTGCCCCCTTTGCTGTGCCTTGGGGGGGGTGGTCCCAGGCTGCAGGTGAGGGAGATGGGGGAGAGTGTTTCTGTCCTATTTCCCCCTCCTAAACATCCTCCTTGTCCCCCTGGGGTCCTTGTGACCCCCTCCATCCTGGGTAGGGAGCTCTGAGCATCCCGGCCCCCCTGTGACCCCCTCCCTGGGCACATCTGGGCGCTACCACATCTGCACCAGCCCCCCCACCGAGGTCACCAAGCGTGGCAGGAGCAGGACGGGGGGGTGACCCCACTCTGGGCTCTGCTGTCCCCTGGGACCGGGGTCACCAGCTCCTCCTGCCCCACTTTCCCGCCTGGCAGCGCCACATCTCGTCTTTGTCTTCTCGGAGGCTGGAAGCTTCTAATTAAAACTTGCAGGCTGCTCCTGGTTCGTTTGGCTCATTAAGGGGGGTCGGGGAGGAGGAGCGGGGAGCCCAGCGCCAGAGTGACAGCTCTGTCCCCTCTGAGCCGCTGCGTGGGAGCGGGAGGAATGAAATCTCCGGGGAGCGGCGCGGGGGCTCCTGCAGTCCCCACGTCCCCCGCTTTGTCCCCTGCACCCAGCAAGGGCTGCGTCCCCCAGGGGGCTTTAGAGCATCTCTAGGGAGGGAGGTCCCCTGTCACCCTGGGTTGTCACACAGCTCCTGTCCCCAGGGATGTCACTGTTCTGGTGGGCTGGGGACACCGAACGTCACGTAAGGGCTACAGAGGTGCCCCAAAAACCAGTGTTTCTGTGGGCAAAACCCCTGCTTGTCACTGGTGACACCGGCCCGGGACAGGGCTGGCAGGGGACAAGGAGCTTCTGGGGATTAAAGGGGGATGTGGCAGCAAGAGGCTGTCCCTGAGCCCTGCCCAGTGCCACCAGTCCCACCACTGTGACCTACAGTGGCTCTGAGTCCCCACAGGTTGTGCCCATGGGGACAATACTGTCACCGCAACCCTCCCCGGCCGCCTGCTGTTGGTGGCCCAGCGATGGTGGCCGTGGTCCAGTGGGGTCTGGTTGTGTCCCTGTCCCCGAGCAGGCTGGGAGCCTTTCCCGGCCATCGGCTGCCATCTAGCTGCCAGCTGGTGAGACCTGTCCCTGTCCCCACAGTGTCCCCACCAGCACCCCAGGGACCCCTGTCCCCTGGTTTTGTCCCAGCAGCCTCTTGGGGCACCCAACCCAGTGCCACCGTGTGTTCTTTATGTCCCCAGAACACCCCTGTCCCCTGCCCGGGTGTCCCCAAAGCCTGGCCCTGCCCCGGTTTAGTGGCTGTGCCACCGTGGCCTGGAGGGGACAAGGCTGGCGGTGGCCCCGTGCCCGTGGCTGTCACCACCCCTGGATCTGTCCCCAGCCTTTCCCGGCAGCGCGGTGCCCCGGCACAAAGCCACCCCGGCACGAAGCCACCGCGGCTGTGCCGGCCCCGCACAAAGCCCCTTTCAGCTACCGGGAAAGGCCCTGGCAGCCGCCCCTGCGGGGGGGTCCTGGCTCTCACCCCCTCCATGGGCCAACGGGGGGCAAAGTCCCCCCAAACTCAGTGCACGTGTGAGCGGTGACGTGGCCACACAGCTGTGGCAGGATCAGGTCCCCCACGCTGGGAAGGGACGTGGTGTCCTGGGACCAAGCAGTGCTGAACGGACCCACCGGGGTGGAGAGGACTTGGGAGGCTTCAGCTGCCTAATTAGCAGCCTGCCTTCGTTAGCAGCCTGCCTTCGTTAGCAGCTGCCAGGCTGCTGCAAGCGCCTGGGCCCACTGGGGTTTGGTGGCTGGTGCTGAGTGTGGCGGGGGGCGCGACACGGGGAGCAGGGGGGGTGTCTGTGCGTGCGGGGGTGTGTGCAGGTGTGGATGTGCATGTGCAGGTGTGTGCAGATGTTTGTCCGTACACGTGTGCGCACAGCAGGGTGTCCGTGCATGTCGTGGTGCTGTGGGTGGGTGTGCAGCTGCGTGTGCACGTGCACCTGCACGTGTGTTCAGGGCAGGCAGCACCTGTGTGCACGCCTGTGCACACACGTGCATGCAAGTGTAGAAGTCTGTGTGTACATTGCATGTGATGTGCGTGTGCACGTGGGCAGGGAGGGATGGATGTGCGTGTGGGCACGGGCAGATGTGTGTGCATTGCTGTAGGAGCACGTGTGTGCACGTGCGAGTGCACGTATGTGGATGTCTCCCGTGACTGTGAGCACAGGACAGGGGGTTTGTGTGTGCATGGAGCTGCAACAGCCGTGTGCATGGGGGGTGTGCACAGGGAAGTGTGTGTACACAGGGGGTGTGTGCACGGGTGTGTGAATGCACAGGGGGTGTGCACACACGCCTGCCTTCGTTTGTGTGCACAGGGAGGTGTGTGCACAAGGGGGGTGTGCACATACCTGCAGGTGTGTGTGCACAGGGGTGATCACGCACCCCCTGACCCTGCCCTGTGTCTTTCTGCCTCGAGCACCCCGAGACGCTCTTGGGGGTGCCATGGGGAGAGGTCCCTGAGGTGCAGACAGCCCAGCCCTTGCAGCAGCGCCCTGCACCCAGCACCCATGGTGCTCTGTGGTGGGTCACTCAGCACCCGCCGTGCTCCATGGCCTCGCACCCATCACCCGCCCTGTCCTGCAGTGCTGTCCCCAGCACCCGCCATGCCCGGTGTCCCTGCACCCAGCCCCTGCTGCTCTCCCAGCCCCTCACCCACCCACCGGCTGCCCCATGGGTTCCCATGCCCGCGGGTCTCCCTCCCACCCCAGTGTGTGCCCCAGGCCCCCCCAGTCCCCCAGCCCCGCGGGGGGTGGCGGCAGGCCTGTCCCACGCCGCAGCGCCCGGGCCGGGTGCCAGGTCCATCCATCCCCGCCGGGCGCCGTTCAGCCCGGCCTTTGTGTGGCCCCTGGCTCGCTGGCCCGTGGCCAGCGCTGCGGCGGCCGCTGGGCCGGGAGCCCCCCGGGATCCATAAAACCCCCTGGGCCAGGCACATCACGCCCACCCCTCGGCATGGAGAGCCAGCGGTTCTCCTCCTACGGCCGCCGCTTCGGCCCCGCCGTCCCGGTGTATCGGGTGCTCCCTTCCAGCCCCCCCACCCGGCTCCGGGTCCCCCGCAGCGCCCAGCTGGGTCCCCGCGCGGGCTCGGGCAGGATGGACTTCTCGCTGGCCGCGGCGCTCAACTCGGAGTTCAGGGAGACGCGCACCAACGAGAAGGTGGAGATGATGGAGCTCAACGACCGCTTCGCCAGCTACATCGAGAAGGTCCGGCTGCTGGAGCAGCAGAACAAGGTGCTGGTGGTGGAGCTGAACCGGTCGCGGGACCAGGAGCCCTCGCGTCTGGCCGACATCTACCAGGAGGAGCTGCGGGAGCTGCGGCTGCGCCTGGAGCAGTTGGGCACCGCCAAGGCGCGGCTGGAGATCGAGAGGGACAACCTGGCGGAGGATCTTGGGGGCCTCCAGCAAAAGTAAGGGACTGCCCCGCGTGGGGGAGTCTGGGGACGAGGGCGGCCACCAGGGCCAGGGTGGTGCTGGGGACCAGGATCAGGACCAGGGTGGTGATGGGGACTGGGTGGTCACCAGGAGCAGGGTGGTGATCAGGACCAGGCTGGTCACCAGGAGCAGGATGGCCCCAGGGACCAAGGCGGCCACCAGGACAGGAATGAGGGTGGCCACTGGGATGGTTCTCAGGGGGACTACCAGCACCAGGGTGGCCACCGGAATGGGAGCCAGGGTGGCCATTGGGACCAGAGGGGCAGCAGGGAGCAGGATGGCCACCAGAATGGTGTCGGGGTTGTCCTGGGGGCCAGGGTGGTGATGGGGACTGTGATGGTGGCAAGGACCAGGGTGACCCCAGGGACCAGGATGGGGACTGGGGTGTCCCCGGGGATCAGGGAGGCCACCAGGATAGTGGTAGCCCTGGGGACCGGGCACTGGTGGGGACCAGCGTGGTGACAGGGACCAGGAACAGTACGGGTGGTGGCCTAACGAGTGCTGGTGCCTAACGAGTGCGGGTGTCTGTGCCCAGGCTGCAGGAGGAGGTGACGCGGCGGCTGGAGGCCGAGGGCAGCCTGGCTGCCTGCAGGCAGGTGAGGGCAGGGCCCGATCCTGCACCCCCTGCAGCGGGGGGGACGGGCTGGGGTCAGCGCCCTGGTGGGGACGGGTGGGGATGGGGAAGGATGGGCAGGGACAGGCAGGGATGGGCAGAGATGGGTAGAGATGGGCAGAGATGAGTAGAGATGGGCAGAGACGGTCAGGGACGGGCAGGAATGGGCAGGGGTGTGCAGGGGTGGGCAGAGATGGGCAGGGATGGGCAGGGATGGGCAGACGTGGGGAAAGATGGGCAGGGATGGGCAGAGATAGGCAGGGATGGGGAAGGATGGGCAGAAATGGGCAGAAATGGGCAGGGACGGGCAGGGATGGATGTGCAGAGATGGGATGGGGAAGGATGGGCAGGGATGGGCAGGAGTCGTCAGGTGTGGGCAAGGATAGGCAGGGATGCGATGGGCAGGGATGCAACGGGCAGGGATGGGATGGGCAGGGATGGGCAGGAGTGAGCAGCAGTGGGCAGGGATGAGGAAGAGACGGGCAGGGACAGGTAGGGACAGGACAGAGATGGTCAGCGATGGGCAGGGATGGGCAGGGACAGGCAGCTCAGGAGGGGACACCGCCACCTGGCCAGCCCTGGGGACATTCCCTCCTGTCCCCCCACGGTGTCAGGACGTGGACGCCGCCGCCTTGTCCCGCCTGGACCTGGAGCGGCGGGTGAGGATGCTGCAGGACGAGCTCGCCTTCCTGCGCAAGGCCCACGAGGAGGTAACGCCGAGGGGGGGTCCCGGGGCGCGGGGGGGCCAGGCTGACCCCGCTGTGTCCCCAGGAGCTGCGGGAGCTGCAGGAGCAGCTGGCGCAGCAGCGGGTGCAAGTGGACGTGGACACCAGCAAACCCGACCTGACGGCCGCCCTGCGCGACATCCGCAGCCGCTACGAGGCCATGGCCACCAGCAACGCGCAGGAGACCGAGCAGTGGTACAAGTCCAAGGTACAGGGTGGGTGGCCCGGCTGTCCCCTCCCGGGATGTCACCTCAGGGCTGGGGTTGGGTGGCTCTGCGTGGTGGTGGTTGTCCCCTTGTCATCGCCTTGGGGTGGTGGTTGGCCACCTCATGGTTGGGTGGTTCTTCTTGGGTTTGGCGACCCCGCTGTCCCCGCTATGTGCCGTGTCCTGGTTTGGTCACCATGGGAGCAGGGATGGTGAGTCACACGGGCACGGTCCCTCAGGAGTTGTGTTCACCCAACCCACACGCACTGTCCCACGGGAGCAGGGACACGTCCCCAGTAACGTCCCACAGCGCCTTCCATCCAACCCTCAAAGCAGGAACATGTCCCCTGCCAGCAGGGATGTGTCCCCATGGCCACTGCCCCATCACCCAGGGGAGTGGGGACATTCCCCCACGACTCGTGCCACACAGCCCACGCGCACTGTCCCCTCCACCCACAGGAGCGGGGACACATCCCCAGCACCACGTGACATTGGGGACATGTCCCCTGCGCGCTGTCCCTTCCTCTCGTGGGAGCTGGATGTGTCCCCAGGACACGTCCCTTTGGGGATGTCCCATGCGTCCCTTCCTACTGGAGGAACAAGGACATGTCCCCATGTCACAACAAGCGCATGTCCCATGTGCATTGTCCCCTCCTGCCACAGAAGCAGGGACATGTCCCCCAGGACACCCAGCACCGGGGACGTGTCCCACGTGCACTGTCCCCCATCCTGCAGCAGCGGGGACGTTTCTCCACATCACGTGTTACTGGGGCCACGTCCCCCCCGTGAAGCAGAGCAGGGTCGTGTCCCCGTGCCACGTGCCACCGGGACACATCCCTGCCGCGTGGTCACGTCCCATGGCACGTGTCCCCCCCCAGTTCGCAGACCTGACGGACGCGGCCGCCCGGCACGCAGAGGCCCTGCGTGCGGCCAAGCAGGAGGCCAACGAGTACCGGCGGCAGCTCCAGGCCCTCACCTGCGACCTGGAGAGCCTGCGGGGGTCGGTAGGTGCCGGCTGTGGGGCGCAAGAGGGGGGACACGGCCTCGGGGAGCGGCCATGGGGATCCCTGGCACAGCGGTGGGGCCAGAGCTGGGGGAACGGCTGGTCCCCGAGGATGGGCGATGGGGAGGTGCCACGGACAGCCCTCAGCTCCTGGGAGACGGTGGCCATGGAGGGCGCCACGTCCCCCCGTGTCCCCCCAGAACGAGTCGCTGGAGCGGCAGCTGCGGGAGCTGGAGGAGCGCTACGCGCTGGAGACGGCCGGCTACCAGGACACGGTGCTGCGGCTGGAGGAGGACATCCGCGGGCTGAAGGAGGAGATGGCCCGGCACCTGCGCGACTACCAGGACCTGCTCAATGTCAAGCTGGCCCTCGACATGGAGATCACCACGTACCGCAAGCTGCTGGAGGGCGAGGAGAGCAGGTGACGGCAGAGCGGGGGCTCCATCCTGCTCCTCGCCCCATCCCCAGCCGTGTCCTTGTGGTCCCTCTGGGGTGTCCGACCTGTTTGGGGACCATCCTCCAGCCCTCCTGCCCCAGCCCTGGGCAGGTGGAGCTGGGGGTGGGCAGCAGGAGCCCCCGCTTGTCCCAACGCCCCATTGCTCCTGCAGGATCACCATCCCCGTGCAGAGCTTCTCCAACCTGCAGATCCGAGGTGAGGCCGCGGTCACGCGTGGGCTGGGGGAGCCGGGGTGGTGGCACAAGCAGGGGTGGCTTCTGGGGACACCATCTTAGCTGTCCCTGCCCCATTCGGTAGGACCAGGCAGTTTCTTTCTGAATGTCAAGGAACAGGGACTTGGGTTCTCCCAAGATGGGGGGATGAGTGCGTCAAGGCCACATCCCCAAAACCGAGTGTGTCCCCAAGGCCAGTGATGTCCCTAGCCCTGACCACATCACCCTGTCCCCACTGCCAAACACATCCCCAAAGCCAATGACATCTCCAAAGCCAACAGTGTCCCCAGTGCCAACTGTGTCCCCAGGGACAGCCCTGTCAACACATCCCCAAAGCCAATGACATCTCCAAAGCCAATAGTGTCCCCAGTGCCAACTGCATCCCCAGGGACAGCCCTGTCCCCAAGTGCAGTCACATCCCTAAAGCCACCCTCATCTCCATGGCCAGTCCTGTGCCAACTGTGTCCCCAGGACTAATCACTTCCCAAAGCCAGACACATCCCCAAGGCCAACCATGTCTCCAACCCCATCCCAAAGGCCAACCACGTTCCTGAGGCCAGCAGTGTCCCTGATGCTGGCAGTGTCCCCAAGGCCACCATCTCCTATGGTTCAGGGCTTTCCAGCCCAAAGTGTTCCCCTTGGGCCCTTCTAGTGGATGCAGTGGCCGTACCCCAGTCACTGTGTCACCGCCATGTCCTGCCCACGTCCCCTAGAGACCAGCCTGGACACTAAGTCCGTGTCAGAAGCCCATGTGAAGAGGAGCATCGTGGTCAAAACTGTGGAGACCAGAGATGGAGAGGTGGGAAGTCCTCATCTGTGCCACCCACGCTGCTTCCCCTCCACCCCTCCCACACACCTAAAATGTGTCCCCATGGGATGTCCCCATGAGGGTCACTCGTCGTGCTCTTGGGGCCACCACCCCTCAGCCCCGGGAGCAGCCCAGGCAGGGAACCAGTGATCCCAGCGCCCGGCCAGCGCTGGTGAGATGAGTGCATCAAGGCCACATCTCCAAAACCGAGTGTGTCCCCAAGGCCAGTGATGTCCCTAGCCCTGACCACATCACCCTGTCCCCACTGCCAAACACATCCCCAAAGCCAATGACATCTCCAAAGCCAATAGTGTCCCCAGTGCCAACTGTGTGCCCGCCCAAGCTGGCTCTGGACCACGGTGGGGCTGAGCCTGGCAGCTCATAGAGAAAACCGTCCCCGTCCCTGTCCCCAAGCTTGCTCGGAGCCCAGGCGGGCCCAGCCGGGTGACCGTCCCTCTCCCTCCCCTCCAGGTGATCAAGGAGTCCAAGCAGGAGCAGAAGGAGCTGCCGTAGGGCGGCCGAGCCGCAGCACCGCACGCTTGTAGCCGCAGCTCCGTAGGTCCCGTCCAACACTGCACAGGAGCCCCCCGGCCGGGCACGGTGCTTGGGGGGGATCTCCCACCCACCCCTCACCTCTCCCACGTCACCCCGAGCTCTGGGCACTGCGGGCGCCCTGCTCGGGGCTGGCAGAGCCCGGTCCCCTGCCAGGATGCTGCTTGTCCCCACGGCACGGAGGGGACGAAGGTTTTGGGGCTGTACCCACGCTCACCCCAGGTCTCCAGTGGGAGAGAGTCCATCCTGGTTCGATGCCCGTGCGCCAGTTGGACAAGATGATGGTGCCAAGAGCATCTCTGCCCGCATCCCACGTCACTGCCCGCCTTCTGGTCCCTGAATGTCCCCAGTGCACCCAGGCCCTGAGCACCCGTAGAGGGGGGGGCTGCGGGGTGCAAGGCACTGGCTGGTGAGGGACATGTCCCTGTCACCAAGCGCTGGGTGGGCTCAGCCAAGAGGCACAGGGAGGATGGAGAGGCAGGGTGGTGTTAGGATGGTGTCAAAGGTGACAAAATGGGGATAACGAAGGGTCATGGGGACACTGGGGTGTCGGGGGGGGGTTGTGGGCCCAGAGCAGAGGTGGGCACAGCAGGCTGGGCGGCCTCAGGGGCTTCTCCTGGCACAGAGATATGGGGGCCCTGGCCCTCCCCGGTGTCGGCCACCAAGGTGTCCCCATGGCTGCGGGGAGGAAACACAGTCCAGAGGTGCTTGTGGTGAGGGGACACACAACCGTGGGCCGGACCCCTCGCTGGGGGGTCCCAGGCAGGTGAAGATGAGGAGCAGGGGAGTGCAGAGGAGGAGGAGGGTGCTGGGGAACTCGCGGGTGCTCTCATGGCTGGAGGTGCCTCCCGTGACCCAGGAGAGACGGGGAGGACAGACGGGACCATCCCTGTCCGGCCTGACCCCCCCAGGCTCACACCAGCAGCCGCAGGGACAGGGACCAGGGCCGCCCGTCACAATCCACGCACGGAGCCCAAGCCCCACCTTGGGCACTCGGGATGGCGTTAGAAGAAATCCCTTGTCCCTGGGCTCCACGTAGCCCTGTCCCCCCATTTGTCCCCCAGACCAGCACATGCCACCACCCACCCAGCACCACCGCCCAGCCCGGGGGTCCGCGCAGCCCCATCCCCACCTTCCATTTAACTACTGACCACGACCGAAACCTGCCCTGATACCCACAAACGTAGCAGCAACCACCCAGCAGCTTCTCATACCCCGTAAGCCCTTCAGGGTGAGCACACGGGTGCCACTCGGATGTCACCGCCCTCGTCACCCCCTTATCCCCCAGCTCAGGTGCTTTGCAGCTGCTGACCCCAGAAGGGCCGTTCCTGGGGCAGGAGACGTGGGAGACGTGGGTGCTGCCCAGGTTTGGCACCCAGAGCTCTGGGGGGGCTCAGTTCCCCACCAGCAGCCCCTGGCTGGAGCTTTGCAGCCCGCGTCGCTGCTCAATTAAAGCACTAACGCCCGTGGCAGCGCGAGATGAGAAATAAAGCTAACGCAAGCGCTGTGCTCCCGCGGCCGTGCCTGAAATCGCCTCTCGCAGCCGGTACTGTGGGTTTTTTGGGATCAGTTGGGGTGGCGAGGCCCCTTGGGAGCACAAACTGTGCTCAAAGTCAGCAGTGGACACAGCTGGACCCCAGGGCACGTCCAGCGCCTCGTGGGTCAGCACCCGTCAGGGATTGGAGGTGCAGGAATAACCCCCTGGAGCCGGCACCTGGGCAGCGGGTGGGAGAGACCCCCTTCCCGGGAGAGAGGGAGGGAGCGGGGATCTGCTCGGGGTGTTCAGCCCCAAACACAGCTCCTGCCCCACATGAGCACGGGTTGTGGGTCTGGGGAAGTTCCTGGGATGGGCTGCGGCTGCCAGGGCTGAGGGGGATGTGCAATCCGGCACATCACAGAGTTATTTGGGTTGGAAAAGCCCCTCAAGATCGAGTCCAACCGTTCCCCCAGCCCTGGCACTGCCCCATGTCCTGAGAACCTCATCTCCGTCTGTCCAACCCCTCCAGGGATGGTGACTCCAGCACTGCCCTGGGCAGCCTGTTCCAATGCCCCACAGCCCTTTGGGGAAGAAATTGTTCCTAAATCCAACCTCAACCTCCCCTGGTGCAACTTGAGGCCGTTTCCTCTGCTCCTGGCGCTTGTTCCTGGGGAGCAGAGCCCGACCCCCCTGGCTCCAAGCTCCTTTCAGGCAGTTCAGAGATCAGAAGGTCTCCCCTCAGCTCCTGTTCTCCAGCTGAACCCCCAGCTCCCTCAGCCGCTCCCATCGCACTTGTGCTCCAGCCCCTTCCCCAGCTCCGTTCTCTTCTCCCAACTCGCTCCAGCTCCTCAAGGCCTTTCTGGGCGTGAGGGGCCCAAAACTGATCCCAGGTGCATCACCTACGTGGTTCAACACCAGAGCAGCGCTGGGACCCCCAGTGTTGCCACTGCAGAGACCAGGATTTCTCTTGGGAAAGCTGAAATCCCCAAGCCACGTCTGTGGAAAAAGGAGCGGAGAGGAGCCCCATGGGGAAGTTCTGCTCCATGTTGAGGAGCAAGTGACCACCTAAACCCTGCAGAGACGCCATCCTCTTTGGAGGATGTGCATAATAATTTTATGAGGCATAAATATTGACTCACAAGTCTGTGTTGAGTCAGTTGAGTTAAAAAAAACAGTCAAAAAAACAGAGAAATTTCTGAAGAAAGTCACCAGGTTACTTTGAAAAATATTTTTTTTGGCCTTCATAAATGAAAAAAATGGTTAAACCATAGTTTTAAAGAATGGATTTGCTCCAGCTAAGGAGCTCAAAGGAACACTGAATGTTTTGAAACGCTGGCGCGCTAAGTTCTCAGCAATGAAAAAAAGTAAAATAAAGGGGTAAGAAAAGCAAGAATTAATTGGATCAAAATAGTTTGGTGGATCTTTTTAGCAGCCCCTTAGAAAAACAGCTCTAATAAATCACTGATGCGGTTCGAGAACTCTGTAGAGCTTGGCCAGAAGATCTTGTAACAGCTCCAATTATTCTTTTGAAAAGGACTGTATTGAGCTTAAAACCCTCCCAAGCCAGCGGGAACAGCCGCGGGGTGTGAAACGTCCGTCTGTCCCTCCAAACTGCACCAACCTGCAGCGCGGGGATTTTCCCACATCCGTCCTCGCTGTCCCACTCTCAACCCGAAAGGGAGGATGAGCGGCATTTTCGTTTCTAGTGGTCAGAACGTTGGAAATTCCTAACGGGAGGACGGACCGAGGTGTAAGGGTGACCCGCGGTGGGGACGCTACGTCGCGGCACGACGCCGGCACCTCTGCCAGCAGCAGCAGCCGAGGTGGATGGCGACAAAGACGGCGCCGATGACGGCGTAGCTTCTGCCGATGATGCTGAGCGCGTAGGTCGTCTCCGGGTCGTAGAGCGTCCGCCGGCGCCAGCGCCGGTAGAAGACGCTGAGCCGGAACCCGGCCACCATGGTGCCCTCCCGCCAGCAGAAGTAGGTGCCTCTGTCGGTGATCTTGACCCGCTGGATGTGCAGCTGGTTCCCATGGTCGATGAAGATCCGCATGGTCCCGTTGACCCCGACGAGGAAGCGGGAACGGTAGAGCCGGATGGAGTTCTTGTCCCAGGCCACGGCGTGCTCCGGCCGGGCTCCCGGGCACCCGAGGATCAGTTTAGTTCCAACGGGCTGCTTGTGGAACTGCGTGGGGACGCGGGGCACCCAGGGCTTCTCGCCCATCTTGGAAATGACGTTGGAAATGGTCTGCACGCCTTCCTTTGGGACCTCCTTCTTTTGGCAGGAGGTCAGGCAGCTCCGGACGGCCACCTCGGGTTTCCGAAGGTGGCTGCGGGGCCGCAGATGCCAAGGGACAGCCCCCGAGCCGCAGGAGGTGACGTTGGGGACAGCGGTGCGGTAGCGAGGGTGCAGCAGGGCGCTCTGCAGGTAGCAGAGCCCGATCCGCCGCTGCTCGCCTCTCACCCCGCAGCGGTCGCACTTGGTCCAGTCCCAGAAGGTGGTGAAGAGGTTGAGGACGTCCTCCATGGTGTCATCCTGGACGTGCTGGCCTCTGTCCACAAAAGCCACCACGATGCGCCGGGTGGGCTGCACGTCCACGTCGTAGCCGTAGAAGAAGTCGCCTCTCTCTGTGCCGCACAGGTAGTGGCCCGAGTCTTTCTCCTGGGCTCGGAAGACGATGAGACTGAACATGCGGATACTGAAACGATTCAGCATGCTGCTGCCCGAGCGGACGTGGCCCGAGTCAACAACCACGGTGCCGGAAAAGTCCGTCAGGACTGAGGTTTCGTGGCCGCCCATGTTCTTCTGGAAGTACCAGACGACAGAAGAGACCGTTTCGGGTTTGCAGTTGCAGGGGAGCTCGAAGGTCATGTCGGCCAAGTACGCGGCGTTGTCGAACATCAGGTAAGAGGGACACGCCATCCTCGCGAACGTGTTTTTCTCCTCAATCGCAAAGGCGTGGAGAACGTCTACCATGCAGAGGAGAATGGTGGCTCCCGGCACCTTTGCCAGCATGGCACCGGGCGGTCTCTGCAGTCAGCAGAACCAAGAAGCCACTGTGTTCTCAGTGGGGATGGCAGGAGCCCACGTGTTGTGCTGGCAGTGCCGGCGCTGAGCAGGGACCGCGCACACGCCACCTCGCTCGCCAAAGACGGGGGTTGCAAACGATCCCCTGCCCGCAGCGCACGTGGGTGACAGCGGGGATCAAACAGCGGCTGGAATATCCCATCCCGGCCAAATACCTGCTGGGATGGACTCTGTCCTGCCCGGGCAGGCTGTGCCCTGGGACACGGGCTCTAGAACCTCTGCTCTGTCTCTGTTGCTCTAGAACGTTGTTGTCAATGCCCCGGACAACGAGCGGGCAGGTGGCTCGTGCAGCGCAGCCACAGAGGGGAGATGCAGCGATGGAAAGTGTGGTGGGAACAAGGGAACCACTGACGTCTCGAAAGACTCGTGCAGTAAGTGTTAATTATTTCTCTGAACACAGCGGGTCCAGAGAAGAGCCTCCTCGGACAGCAGCTCACCTCTGTAGCCCAGAAGAGCTTTCAAACATGGTATTTAGACTTCTACACCCTCCCTGCTGGCTTTCCAAGGGTTTGTGTGCTGAAGACCCTCCGCACAGTTTGAGATTCCACCTCTCTGAGTGGTCGAGCGAGGCGTGTTCACATCACCCTTGCCTGGGACCAGCCCTGGAGACCTTCAACACCTCTCTCCTACACCGGAGATGAGCTGTTTGCTCCCCACTCACTCTGGCTGGACTTTCAACTCAGCTTTTGGCCCTTCTTGAGCAGACACTCAGCTCAGACCATTGGGAAACTGATCTCAGCTGGTCCAATGGCTCATCCTCCCATAAACGCACTTCATTTCTCCTGAGCCTTCTCACCAAAACACGGGGATTTTGCCCATCCTCAAGTGATGGGGACGCAGCAGGCGGCTCCCGTCCTCGACACACGACGTGAGAACAGACCCTGGGCCTCGGGACTGCTGAACACAGGGTGGCTGCTCCCGCCAGAGCTGGAACAGTCGTGCCAGGGCTGTTCCTGCACCAACATCCTCCATCCTGACCCTGGGAAACTCCAGGATCTTGGTTGTTTTGTTTAAGACTTCAGCTCTCAGCTTTCTGCTGGTGCTATGCAAAGGCCAGAGGAACGGCACCACAACAGACTGCGGGGACACAGGTGTCCCCAGGATAGATGCCACAAAGCCCAACATGCAATTGCCAGACCTCGGTGGATCATCCATGAGGTGCCCAGTGGTTTCTACAAAGAAGGTGGGAGAGGGATGGTCATAATCTGCCTGGGGGACTTGACCTTTTGCTCCTCTAGCTGGGTTTTGCAACAAAATGGACCCGACAGTTGTTTTTAAGCTGAATTCAAGGGAGTCTGAGCACTGTAACGTACATTGGGCTCCTCAGCACACTTGGGAGAAACTTGAGGATCCTCTCAGACCAGGACCGTAGGAGAGCTGGGTGGGAAGGTGCTGAGCTTCACCATACGAGGGTCTCTGCAGCCAAACCAGCCAGGCTGCTCAATTTAGACACGGTATTAGGCAGTCCTGGAGTCTCTTTGTTGGACTGATGCCTGTCAGCTCTTTCTAAATCTCAATTTCTGTGGCATTTCAGCAAATCAGGTATTGTCTGAGATCACAGGACCCTAAGGGGACAGGATCTCAGAGTTTTACCACATGCCTTGCTGGCTGGGCTAGAATAAGAAAAAAATAGCTGGTTAGATCAGTCCCGGCGTTTGCAACCCCATCGGCCCATTCTGCACAGTCAAACACCAAGTGTCACTGATGACATTTCTTAAAACCCCAGAGTGACAACAGACAGAGACACAAAAGGGAAGGGACTATTCGGGGTTTGGTTTCTGTTTCTCTTTTCCTTTCTCTTGCCTGTTCTCCTCACGTAGGAGATTCTGACAGAGCTGTTTCGCGAGGACACCGTGCCCCAGAGATCACAACACGCTCTTCTTGGTAACCAACCTTTATTTGTGCAGAACTGTTGCTCTGGGTGGCTCCCAGGTACAGAGAAACATACAGCAACACTCCACAAGCATCTAATATATCTGTCTTATGCAATATCCGATGCCAAAGTCAAGCTTTGAGCCTCTTTTTCACTCCGTTTCCGCATGACCTGGGTGCTTTTGCTCCTTCAGTTGACCCGGTAACTCTTCATCAGCTCTATCACCATCCTTTCCTCAGTTTCTTGTTGCAAGCTGGTGTTGGTGAGGTGGGTTTCGCTCTCTGCTCCGCAGCTGGTGGGGCCAGCGGTCCTACCATCCCCGCTCTGGCGCTGCAGCTTCCTGAACAACCTCCTGCTGCTCTCCTGCTCCGACTCGCTCAGAAGATCCACGTTTAACCCGAAGCGCTTGGTGCCCGAAAGGCTCTGTAAGATCTGAAGGATGGCGTCTCGGTCTTCACAACAGACGTTCTCTGCCAGCACCGTGAGGAATTCACCCAGGAGGCCGAAGCCCAAGTCAGCCTGAAAGATTCTGCCCAGGGCCTCCCCTCCGAGCTCAAGCAAAAGCTGGTATTTGTCTTTTCCGCTTTTTAAGCATCTGCGCCAATCTCTGTAAAATTCGGCAGAGGTTCTGGGCAGTTGATCCAGTTCCTGAACGGAAAAATAGTTACTCAGTTCCTTTTGTTTTGTTTCCACTTAAAGATTCTTATCACCCCCACTCCAATCAGCCTGTGGATGGTGGAGATGTTTTTAATATGGGCTGTGACAGCCCAAAGGGCTGCACAAAACTTGTGAGGTGGCAAAATATAGAAAAAGACAAAGAAATATCAAGTTCCTCATAGAAAACAGAGAACTTGAGGGGAAAACAATGGAAGAATGATGAGACATGAAACCCAGCGTGGATAAACACAGAGCAGTAGGGGGTAATCCCAGTTCTACCTAGACCCAGATCCGCTACCCTGTATGGATTCACCATCATTGCTTGGGAAGGGATCTGGAGACCAGGGTGGCTCAGAGGAAACCTCTGCTCCATCTCAAGCACCATGAAGTAAATCAAAGGGGTGAGGAGATAAAATAGACGAGATGTAAAACCCAGAAAATATGCAGATGGCCCTGACACGCCGTCTCCTAACGCACGGCATTCGTACGGTCCGCGGCAGAGTTTGCGCTAAAAGAGCCAAGCTCAATGTGGTGTCTCCAGATAAAAGGAAATCCTGTTTCATATAATATGTAATTGAACTGCTGAACTCATCATCGCTGATTTAACTGCCACACAGACTCAAAGAGGATTAAAATGTTTAGGCTTTTATACAGATAGTGAGAACAAGGCACAGCAACATCAGGCTGTGTCTAAACACGAAACGGAGAAGCCCTGGAGATCAGAGCCCGAGCGCTAACGGGATTAGGAACAGGATTTGCTCTGGGGAGATCACAGCTCAGCCCAGGCAAATGCAGAGCTGTCTAGAAGAGCTGCAAAAGGATCTCCTAATCAAGAGCGAAATTAAATTCAGTGCCAAAAAATCCATGAGAAACATCTATGGGGAAACATCCTTGGCTACATGTCCAGTGCCCAGGACCCTCCAGCATGGGCAGAGCCCACAGGAGGGGACAGGACAGATGTCACTGGAATCACGAATGACCTGGATAGAAAATGTTTAGTCACTATTTCCCACAACTGAAGAATGAAGGAGCATCCAGTGAACCCATCAGGCAGCAGGTTGCAAACAAAACAGCACTTTTCCAAGTCATACATAATTAAACCGCGGGGTGAAAAAGAACTGGCTGCGTTCACAGCAGATCTGCGGCCCGTGGCTCTTAAACGCGATGCTCCAGATGCACAGCCCTGGCTCTCGGGCTCTGAACCGTGGCCAGCTGGAAAAGCGCGCTCAAGGGAGGGCGTTCTTCTCCAAGAATCTGTTGCTGGCCACCATCAGAGGCCGGGTGTTGGGAGCTCTGCTCCGGCACCGTGCAGCTGCGCTCAGAATCCCACGGGGTGAAGCGAACTCCTCGTGAAGCAGCTGGTGCTGCTGTTATCAGATGCAAAGTAGGGGCCAAGATGGAGCCCCGTAGTTCTCTAAACAACAGCCTTCCTGGGGACTCGGACGGTTTGCTCATGGGTAGAGATAGTTCTGAATAATTCTTGTGTTTTAATACCCAACTTATTCTGGAGTAATTTTTAGATGTGGATAAAGTCCCGGAAAGCGTCTCCCTCACCTGGGGTATCTCCACGTCGCTGGCTTGCGGGGCCTTGCCGCGGGCTGCACAGGGGTTCCACAGCACGTTCCTCCTCTCGCCCATCTTGTCCTTTTTCTCCAGGGGCTTCAGGTGTGAGGCCAGCACAATGTTCCTGCGGGCAGTGAGAGGGGATGGGGTGCTCAGTAACAGCAAATAGTTTGAGGCTTTGAGTTTCTTCTCTGCGGCAATTTCCGAGTTTGAGCTGCATGTATCACCCAGAGGGATCTGGGCAGGTTGGAGGTGTCCGTGTGAACATCATGAACTTATAGAATCATTTCAGTTGGACGAGACCCTCAGGATCATCAAATCCAACCATAACCCAACTCTAGCACTAACCCATGTCCCTAAGAACCTCGTGTAAACACCTTTTAAATCCCTCCAGGGATGGTGACTCCACCACTGCCCTGGGCAGCCTGTTCCAATGCCCGACAGCCCTTTCCGGGAAGAATTTTTTTCTAATATCCAATCTAAACCTCCCCTGGTGAAACTTGAGGCCATTTCCTCTTGCCCTATCACTTGCTACTCGGGAGAAGAGACCAACACCATCCATGCTACAACCTCCTTTCAGGTAGTTGTAGACAGAAACAATGTCTCCCCTCAACCTCCTGTTCTCCAGGCTAAGCAGCCCCAGTTCCCACAACCGCTCCTCATCAGACTTGTGCTCCAGAACTGAACAAGGCCAAGTGCAAGGTCCTGCACATGGGTCGGGGCAACTCCCGGTATCCACACAGGCCGGGGATGCAGGGATGGAGAGGAGCCCTGAGGAGAAGGACTTGGGGACATTGGGGGACGAGAGATCAGCCACAACTCAGCCATGTGCTCACAGCCCAGCAGGTCGATCGTTCCCTGGGCTGCATCCCCAGCCCCATGGGCTGCAGGTTGGGGGGGATTCTGCCCCTCTGCCCCGCTCTGGTGAGACCCCCCTGCAGTGCTGGTCCAGCTCTGGGTCCTCAGCACAGGACNCAAGGGGTGATGGTTTGAAACTAAAGGAGGGAGATTCAAGCTGCACATGAGGAAGGAATTGTTGGCCCTGAGGGTGGTGAGAGCCTGGCCCAGGTTGGGCAGAGAGGTGGTGGCTGAATCATCCCTGGAGACATCCCAGGCCAGGCTGGACGGGGCTCTGAGCAACCTGAGCTGGTGAAGATGTCCCTGTCATGGCAGGGGGGGCACTGGGGGAGCTGGGAACGTCCCTTCAACCCAAAATACTCTGTGAATAATGAAGAAGTTAATAGTTTTTCCTACTTACTGGGGAGGGGACCGCACACTGCAGAGGGGACAGCGAGCCATGTCCCCGTTGTTCCACAGCGTGGCCACCATGGGGACCTGCCCTGGTGTTGGCAGAATCTGAGCTCCAACTGAACCAGCCCCAAAACCCACCCATGAGGCGGGTTGGCCCCGTGGTCAGTGTGACACCCGGGACCACCCCGCCTCCCCTTCCCGCCGTGTCCCCATGTCACCTGAAGTCCTGGTAGGAGGGGACGCGCTGGCGCAGCGCCCACAGTTTGGCCGCGTTCTCCCGCTCCTGCCGCTCGTCGGCCGCCACAGCCGCCTGTAGTTCCCGCGCCAGCGCCGCGAGGTCGGGGGCTCCGGCCGCCATCGTCACCCAGCGGGACCCGCAGGGACCTGTGGGGACACGGGGACAGGGCCACGACAGGTGTGTGGGGACACCGCTCCTGTCGTGACAGCCCTGTGGTTATCACGATAGTCCTGCCAGCACTGGCCCCAGGGTCCCCACTCATGTCAGGATAGTCCTGCTGGGGCTGGCCCTGGGGATCCCCCTCCTATCACGATAACCCCACACTTATCATGATAGTCCTGCCAGGGCTGGTCCTGGGGATCCTGCTGCTATCATGACGATCCTGTAATTATCATGATAGTCCTTCTGGGGCTGGCCCCAGGGACTCCACTCATGTCATGATAGTCCTGCTGTGGCTGGCCCTGGAGATCCTGCTCCTGTCGTGGTAACTCTGTAATTATCGTGATAATCCTGCCAGCGCTGGCCTTAGGGACCCCACTCTTATCGCGACAGCTCTGGCAGGCCACACACATCCCCAGCCCCAGGGACCCACACTCCTGTTGAAACAGCCCGGCCAGGCTGCGCATACAGATGGCAACAGGGGAACCTCCTCCTCAACCTCCTCGCCGGCCCCGGGGGACCCTCACTGTATCGCGACAGGGTCCCGGGACTCTCTCTGTATCGCGATATCACCGTCGCCCCCGCCGAGCTCCCGCCGCCGCGCGGGCTCCTCGCGTCGCCATAGCGACCGGGCAGCGCGGCCGAGGCCCCGGAGGAGCTGCCCCGGCTGTGCCTGACAGAACCGCCCCCCGCCGCCCCGAGCAGCCCTGCCTGGCCAGAGGCCACCGAGATCCCGTGGACACTGTTCCCGGCCTCGTCCGTCCCGCCTCGTTCTTTCCTGGCGGAGAAGGCGGGCGCGTGGGGCGGTGTTGCGACAGGCGGCGCGGGCAGCCCGGGGGCCTTCTACGGCGGTGTCGGTGGCGCCGGCGGAGAGGGCAGCGCGGCGGGTGAGAACGGGACCGAGACCGGGACTGAGTGAGGCCGGGGGGGCGGCCGGTGGAGCCGGGGAGGGGCCAGTGGAGCCGGGGAGGGGGCGGCGGAGGCTGGGCCCTTGGCGGGCAGGCTGGGCCCTTGGCGGNACTCGGACGATGACGATGATGAGCTGGGAAGAGAGTCCAAGGACCTCGATGAGGTGAGCGGGGGGAGACTGAGCATCCCGGGGGAGCCTCGTCCTGCCCGGGACCCCCACGGGATGAGCACCACGGGCTTCACAAGCTGCCGGTGGTTCCTTCTCCGTGCTGGGCTCAGATTCTGCTTTGAGGTTTTGTTTGGTGGTTGAGTTTGGCTCCTGAGGGTGGGTTTGGTTTTTAAAGGATTCAGCAAATCAGTTTGTGTTGAAGGGCCCTCCCCAGCTCCCCCAGTGCCCTCCCTGCCATGACAGGGACATCTTCACCAGCTCAGGTTGCTCAGAACCCTGTCCAGCCTGGCCTGGGATGTCTCCAGGGATGGTTCATCCACCACCTCTCTGCCTAATCTGGGCCAGGCTCTCACCACCCTCAGGGCCAACAATTCCTTCCTCATGTGCAGCCTCAATCTCCCTCCTTTAATTTAAAACCATCACTCCTTGTCCTGTTGCAACAGGCCCTGCTCAAAAGTCTGTCCCCAGGGAAGGGAAACACAAAATTTTGGCTTGAGTCGTGGTAAAGAACTAGGAGCTGCATTTGGTGGTTTTGTTTGTGTTTAGTGGAATGGAGGATCCATATCCATTCCGTGGGCTCTTCAAGCCTTTAGTAACATTCACGACACCACAACAGAATTGCAGGGAGCTCAGCTCCTTGGTGTGAGACAGAACAAAGCTCCACAGGCTCTAGAGTAGAGCGGGGAGGGCAGCAGAGGCTGCTCCACCACACTGGGAGAGCATCGAGCACCGAGGGAGCCCCGTCTGGTGTCCTGTTCATGCAGTTCCTCGGGGTTCTGTCATGTGGGTGAGCGAGGGGTGGGAGTTGTTGCCTGTGCAGGCCTCCCTGTGGATCTTCTTGCTATTCGTTTTCAAGGTGCTGCTAAAATTTGGCAGGAATGGGTTGTTCCTTGCAGAGGACACCTCTACAAACCGCTCAGGGCTGGGTGGGAGGTGCCGGGGCCACATTGGTGGTTCCCTGGCTGGGTTTGTGTTTCTCTTTCCCCGTATGACATCGAGCCTGCACCTCCTGGGGTGCCTGGTGTTTGTAAAGCATTTTGGTGCCGGAGGCAGCTCAATGTGAGCGTTGGTTGCAGCTGGAGGACGATGACGATGATGATGACATGGGGGACCACGATGAAGACCACCCAGGCATGGAGGTGGTGCTGCATGAGGATAAGAAATACTACCCCACCGCCGAGGAGGTGTACGGACCCGAAGTGGAGACCATCGTACAAGAGGAAGACACACAGCCCCTCACTGGTGAGTGGTGGAGGGAGGAGAAGGCTCTTAATGGATCCTTGGGAAAGGGAAAATAGTGTTTCATTATGTTTTAATGCCCCTTTCAAATTCCCTCTCAGCCCCAGGAATGTGCAGACTCTTGTCTGTCCAGCAGTGCGCAGATTAGGGCGCTTGGGATTCTTAAAAATGCCAAACAAACTGTCTTTTGAACAACAGATATTGAAAAATGCTGGAAAGATGCTTAAGGAGAAATAAAAATGTGTTGAAGTCATCTCATTTGACCCTTTGTAAGAGAATAAAGCAATTCATTTGGAAGGGACCTGTAACAATCATCTGGTACAACTGCTTTTCTAAAAAACTGAGAGAGTCTGTCAGCTTGAAAATCTTATTTTTGTCTGCAAAAGTCTCTGTGACCGTTCCTGAGCCTGCTGGGCTCAGGGTCTCTGGTAACAGCCGTTTATTGTTCTTTCTCTTGTTTTCAGAGCCAATTATTAAACCCGTGAAAACCAAAAAGTTCTCTTTGATGGAACAGACGTTACCGGTCACCGTCTATGAGATGGAGTAAGTTGGACAGGGGGGTTGACGCGTGGATGTTGGCTCGGGCCATCTGTGCTGCGATTTCCTCACTGGCTGTTGTTTGCAGGCAGATTTTGGGGGGCAGAGGGTGTGTGCTGTGTGTGGGAGGCAGATTTGGGGAGCATTTGCTTTGTTTCTTACCAACACCAGCAACAGAACTAAGAGTGCAGCCATTTCCCAGATTTTAAAAGAAAAACAAGAGGAAGACAGTACAAGACCAACCCATTTTACAGATATTTTCCCTCCACAGCTGCAGCACAGGGCTTATTTTTCTGAAACAAAATAAATCTTACCTCGACGGCTGATCTAGAGTGTGATAATCAGAAACCCTCGTGGTGCGGATTTGCTGAAGTTCAGTTTTCTCGACTGGCTCAAGAATATTCATACAGTGTGTGGCACATGTTGTACTGGGACATTTTGGGTCAATCCCAGTGACCGCTGTCCTACTGCTGCCTTAAATTAATGCCCATTTATCCCGGAGGACTTTCCAGGGGGAATTTTCACGCTGCTGGTTGTATGTACAGTCGCACGTAGGTCAGCACGATGCTGCAGCAAAGCTGCACCCTATTGTCCCTTTGGGTTGTGCCCCACCAGGGTTGGGAGAAGACCTCCTGGAAATAAATCCAAATGAATTTAAAATTCGAGACATCTCACCCAACTTTGGTAAGGAATAAAACCACTTGTTTACTTTCTCTATTACAAATATAATCTCGGCGTCAACGTCGGCTTTTTGCCGATGGGTGGAGGGCTCTGTATCCTCGCGTGCGCCGCTTTTCTGTACGTTGTCTATTTGAGGATGAACAGATTGAGCTGCGTGAGTGTCTCGTTAGGCTCAGCTTTCCACATGCCACTTCAGGGCTTGTCAGAGCTTTTTTTCCCATTTTTAACAGTCGTCTTCAGGTGTAGATCCCAGATCCCTTTGAGTAGCAGTTCCCCGTGTGTCAAACACACCCCGGCATGCGCAGTCACCGAGGATCCTTTTATTTTCCGGCAATACAATTTTGCTGGAGTTCGTGTTCCGTCACTTGGATGCCCAGGACCTTTTTCTCCTTGGGGTCGTGTTCATCGATCAGAGATTTTTCCATTTGGCTAGATTTAAACCACAGAGCCCGCTGGGGCTGATTTTTCTGAGCAGCCCCTTTTGCTCTTAGTGACCTCTTCTCTTCGTTATCTACCGCCTTCCTGATCCCTGTGTCCTCTGCTCGTTCCATCTGTAATTAATTCTTCCTCGTCCTGTTCGTTGCTATAAATGGTTCGGATAGGGCCAAGAGAAATTCCCTGTGGGACGTAGCAAGGAACCTGCAAGCTTGGTATTGATTTCCTATTTAGCCTTATTTTAAGACCAGTAAGCAAGCTTTTAATCAGTATTATCATTGATTTTTTTATTTTTTAGCTCTTAATCAAAATGTTTTACGTTAAGGAGTCTACGGCATCGGTGAAAATTAAATCTTTTTAAACGGGAGATTGTTTGACAGCGCTTATTTTGTGCAGACCCACAGCAATGGACACATGTTTTATAGCCTCCCATTATTGTTTCGAGGAGTCGGTAATTTAGGATCTCAATTATATTTTGGCTGGGATCCAGGCAGAAGTGACCGGCCCATCATTTCCCAGCTCAGTTATAGTTCTAAAAAGGTTTAAATTCCGTTCCTGTTCCCTCGAGTCCCTGGGAACATCACTGTTTTAAGACCTGAAAAGCAGAATTAATGGCCCGTGGAGCCCTGTGGCCACTTTTTAAAACTGCGTGGGGTGCTCGTTATCCAGCTCTCTGATTAACTTGACGACCTGCCACTATTTGAGTGGAAGTATTTCATCATCTGGGTATGTGGATGTGACTTTTGCTCTAATACTGGCTAGAAGAGACGAAAAATCTTCAGTAATATTCCCTTGCTGGCAGTTTTACCAGCTCCGTATCCTCCCACCCACTGCCATCTGTCTGGGACTCCAACTCTCTCGTCCTTCCCATCTGGAAGGTGGGATTCATCCTCCGCAGGGCAGCACCAGAATGAAAGTTTGGAGAGGATTCAGGGGGCACCTTGGAGAGAAAGCGGAGCTGAAATGGCACCTGCTTTTCTTAGACGCAGCAGAAGCCTCCAACAGTCTTTTGTGTTTCGTTCCTCCAGTTTCCTGGCAGATCTGATGGACAACTCGGAGCTGATTCGGAACGTGACTCTGTGCGGGCACCTTCACCACGGCAAGGTAGGGGGAGGATCCCACGGGGATCGGGTTTGATGCTCGGACCGTCGCTCCTGAGCTCTCCAGCTCTCAGCAGTGCTCACTGTCCACTCCTCTTGCTCATGCGGTTATTTCATAGAATCACAGAGTATTTTGGGTTGAAGGGACGTTCCCAGCTCCCCCAGTGCCCCCCCTGCCATGAGCAGGGCCATCTTCACCAGCTCAGGTTGCTCAGAGCCCCGTCCAGCCTGGCCTGGGATGTCTCCAGGGATGGTTCAGCCACCACCTCTCTGCCCAACCTGGGCCAGGCTCTCAGCACCCTCAGGGCCAACAATTCCTTCCTCATGTGCAGCCTGAATCTCCCTCCTTTAGTTTCAAACCACCACCCCTTGTCCTGTCACAACAGGCCCTGCTTAAAAGTCTGTCCCCATCTTTCTTCTCGGTCACTTTTAAGTCCAGAAAGGCTGCACTAAGGTGTCCCCGGAGCTTCTCTTCTCCAGCTGAACACCCCAGCTCTCTCAGCCTGTCCCACAGCAGAGCTGTTCCAGCCTCGCATCATTTCTGGGGCTCCTCTGCCCCTCTCCAGCAGCTCCATGTGTGTCCTGTGCTGAGGACCCAGAGCTGGACCAGCACTGCAGGGGGGGCTCACCAGAGAGGGGCAGAGGGGCAGAATTCCCCCCAAACCTGCTGCCCATGGGGCTGGGGATGCAGCGCAGGTGACGATCGACCTGCTGGGCTGTGAGCACACAGCCGGGTCATATTGAGCTTCTCCTCACCCAACACCCCCAGGTCCTTCTCCACAGGGCTGCTCTCCATCCCTCAATCCCTCCCTCTCCAGGTCTATTTGCAGGTTTTCTTTCATCCTCATGGAAATAATAACGTGCCCGACTTTCTATGTCCTGCTGCTGGAGGGGTGGGACTGTAGCTGTGTTTCTCTGAACACACTCACCTCCTTTCTCATGTGGTTTGATATTTTTCAGACGTGTTTTGTTGACTGCCTGATAGAACAGACACACCCAGAAATCCGCAAGCGCTACGACCAGGACGTAAGTGAGCTGTGCGTGTTCCTGCCCTGGAACACGGGTTGTGTTTTACACTCGGTGGGCGCAGGACTGTATGTGGGGAAAACGAGGTTTACTGATAAGAATGTAGGATTGGGAAGCCAGAGCTCAGTCCTGATTCTGTCTCTGTCACCTGCCACCTTCACCCTGTGTAAAGAGTTATTGTGTTCTGCTTCCAACTCGATATTTGCTACCAAAATGTGACATACTGGCTTTTGTTTTGTCTTTGCAGCTTTGCTATACTGATATATTGTTCACAGAGCAAGAGGTGAGTGAGTTTTGTAGAATAAGCAGTGGCTTTTATCCAGTTGTCTCGTGCTTTACTCGTAGTTAGTTACTGTTGGCAGATTCCTCTTCTATTTTAGCATCTTCTCGTGCCTTCCACATTTTGATTATTTTCTTTATCAATAAAATGATGCGCTCCTCTTGTTTACCCCGGTAAGATGCCTACTCCAGCTTTCTTTCATTTCCTGCACCCCTCATCTCCATGTCTGATTTTATTCATCAGGACAATCTTTGTGATGTTGAAAATCTATAGCAGAGTTACCCCAGCATATGGGTAACTCTTATTTTCTTTGAGAGAAAGAAGTGGAAGGGGTTGGCAGCAATAGTGGCTGAAGAGAAAAACTGTGATTTCAAAATAAACATATTTCTCCTCAGTTTCTTTTGATGGGAACTCTTAGCTCTGCCTCCGTGTGGTTGGGAATCTTATTTGGTCCTACTTGCTAAATATTATCATGACCAGAACAATCCTATGAAGCATTTTGTTCTTTTAATCTTAGCGCTTTACTTTATACTCTGGGTGATCAAATCTGCTGCTTTGTGGTAAAACTTGATACAGCAGAAGGGCGAAAGCATGGAAAAAACAAGCATTTTCTGTCTATGGGGTTGTGTCTCACGCTTCTTCAGCTGAAATGAGGCGGGGATTGTGCTCCCCAGTCTGAACCAGTATGGATGGAGGAGCTGGGCTGGCAACCGCAGCATTCGAAGGTTGTTACTCCCTCCCTGGGTGCGGGAGGTTGGGCTGGGTGGATGTTCCGTTTTCCATCTCTCTCATTTTTCCTTGGCCATCTTTTACACCTTTACATGGTGACATGTTTTTGTTTTTTCCTTTAACGGATAATCCCCATTTCCTGCCTTTCAGAGGGGAGTGGGGATCAAGAGCACACCAGTGACTATTGTGCTGCCGGACACCAAAGGAAAATCTTTTCTATTCAACATCATCGACACCCCAGGTGATTGTGTAATCCCCAAAATCCTGGTTTGGGATGCAGTTTGCTGAAGGCAGCTCCATGTGTGGGGCAGATACGTGACCATATGAACCCAGATTTCTCATTAATGAACCCCTTTGGTCCTCCGGACGGTGCTGAACAGACCAAACACGAACAGGGATGGTTAATGAGGGTTTCAAAGTGTTTTTGTCTTAGGTTGCGGGTTTGTGTAGTGCTGGCTCTCACAAAAACGAAGAATCTGGACCCTGAAACCTCAGGGATTCAGCTGGAAATGTCACTTGGGTGCTCTGAAACCCTGAGAAGTTTTTGTTCGCAGGTGCGAACGCACGTTTTGTGTTTTTTATAGATGATCCCAGCCTAGTCCTGAGCCTTTAGCTAAATTCCTTCTTCCAAAATCACTCCCAGCTGTAAGGACTGTGCAGCTGGCTCTTAGTCAGGCTTATGTCTCTGATTAGCTGACCTAATTGAGAGCTAATGAGGCTGAAAATGTGTTTCACTCAAGTATACAAGGAGCTGGATTTTCCAGGTATCGCCACGCACAGCGGGAACGGTGCTGCTTTTCTTGCCCCGAGTGAGACTCAACAAGTTCCCTCCAGCCTCTGACAAGCTTCTGTAGGGGAAAAATAATCGCGGATCAACTTGTTGTAAGAAACTAAGGCCAAACTTCAGGAGAGAGGGTCTTGGGACACATCTGTTGAGTTGCAGCTCAAGATGCGGGAGGTTAGAGCGCAGGAGGAGACTGGAGGGAGAGGCATCTGTTGTTCTTTGGTGAGAAGTCATCTCCCTCCTTTTCCTGAAGTACTCGCACAGAGCTGTGAGAAAAACAGTAACAAATGTGAGGAAAAGTGCCTGTTAAAGGAGTTGTTGTGTTTATTCTCAAAAAATAGCATTAAAGCTGAAGCAAATCCCTGCCCCTCTGTGCTGCTGACATCAGGACTCGCTCTGGTTCTCATCATAGTTTTGTGTTTTCGAAGGTCACGTCAATTTTTCTGACGAGGTGACAGCTGGCCTTCGCATTTCGGACGGCGTCGTGCTCTTCATTGATGCGGCTGAGGGGGTGAGTGTGGGGTTCTCCTGCGGTTAACGTCCAAATCTCTTCCTCTGGAGTCTTTGATTGCGCCTCGATGGGTTCAGCTCTCCACACTGAAGGGTTTTTGGAGGACGGTTTGGAAAGCAAGAGTGTTTTCCAGCCAAAACAGCAAGTCGAGCCTCTGGCTTCTTTATCCAGGGCTGACGTGATGACCCATAGGCTGATTATCTAACTCGTTTGCGTCTCCATCCCCAGTATACCTAAAATCGAGCAGGTTATTTGTATCAGGGATGTCCAAGGGGTAGGATTCAAGGAATTCGGTTGGGTTAGCACCTATTTCTCTATTTCTGGACGACTATGAGCGCTGGTGGCTGGGTTCAGGCTTTTCTGCCGCCGCAAGCGTAAGGGTCGCTGCTTTGCCTGTCACGCCCCAGATGGCATTTTATGGAGGGCTTTTCCCAGCGGTGTTGGTGCTGGTTATTCCCCAAGGTGATGCTGAACACGGAGAGGCTGATCAAGCACGCGGTGCAAGAGAGGCTTGCGGTCACCGTCTGCATCAACAAGATAGACCGGCTGATCCTGGAGCTCAAGCTGCCCCCAACCGATGCGTATTACAAACTCCGACACATCGTAGACGAAGTTAACGGCCTGATCAGGTACGGGTGGTAGGGATGATGCTTTGTTAGTGTTTGCAGTCCCTGTTATTTTGCAGTTTCGTTTCTCTGCCTAAAACCCCACGAGTTTATCTCTTGATGTGTTGAATTATAGAAAACAGGGTGGAAGAATGACTGGAAATTCATCTTAGCTCAAATATTGTATTATACAGGAAGAGCTGATCCTGCTTGAATTCTGACAAACTTCTCGGGATCAGTTCTTTTCCCCCCCGTTAAAAAGTAGGGAAAGTGGATGTATGACCAGAATGGGGAAATTCTGTGCTCCCGGATGTCTCAAATACACTGAGATTGTCCAGGCTGTACCCTTATTTTGGCTGTGTCTCTTATTTCAGTTGGAAGAGACCCTTAAGATCATTGAGTCCAACCGTAACCCAATTCCAGCACTAACCCATGTCCCTGAGAACCTCATCTACACCTCTCTAGAAATTGTGACTCCACCACTGCCCTGGGCAGCCCGTTGAACTCATTAAACCTGTTTCGACTCAATTCTATCCCTGCATTATCTGCCTTGGATCATCTTGTTCTTTACTTGATTGCCCAACTTTGCTGCTTTTTTTTTTAGGGGAAGAAAAACCCTTACCTAGCAAAAAATACAAAGCACTTGTGCTGGTAACGTTTTAGCTCTAGGTCTTTAAATATTTCTTTGCGCACCAATGCTTTGAGGTTTATACTCATAAAATGATACCGACCCTGAAATTCCGATGGCGAGTAAGCTGCAGCTGGTTTTAAGATGCTATTTGGCAATGTAGAAGCCTTGCCTATCACATACTGCTGTTGGGTGTGGGAAGCGGATTTAAGTGTCTTCCTTGGTTTGTAACATTGATTTTATTTTTTTTCCTTGTCTCTGACAACTGTCTCCTCTCAGCATGTATTCCACCGACGAGAACCTCGTTCTGTCTCCCCTTCTGGGCAACGTGTGTTTCTCCAGCTCACAGTACAGCATCTGCTTCACACTGGGATCTTTTGCAAAGATTTATGCAGACACATATGGTGAGGATTATCTGGAAACCTTGTACACTTGAACATCTCGTTTCCTAACCTTTTTTTTTTGGTGAGGCTTTCTGAGCCTTTCAGCTGCACAAACATGGCCAGTATGTGCATTCTTGAATTTCTAGGAGTTGAGAGGTGCTGCAGATCTGAGCCCTGGGTGGTAAAAAGCCAAAATACTGTTCTAACTTGCTTTTAACTAGATGGTTTCTTCTGATAAATGTTTCTTGAGTCAGAAGCCAATGTTTTATATATATCCTTAAGCAGAAAATCAAGTCCTGCTGTGGCAGTGGAAGGCACAAGTGGATGTGTCGTGCTTTCCTTCCTGACCCGAGCAGCTCGGGAGCGAAGCGGTTAAGCTCAACCTGCCTTTTCACAAAAGCCTCCAGAGCCTGAGACTCAGCTGCAGCCGGGTGCAAGCTTGACCCACAAGGTTTTGCACTCTTGCCCTCTTTCTTTTTTAAGAAACTGTCTTTTGCTGGCTTTGATTTAATTTCCAGTTCCCCAGGTGCCCGCTCAAGGCAATCTGCAGCTTGTAAAAGCGGGGCCTTGCGCTGGCGTTACCCAGCTGCGCGGCCCAGGCTTTTGAAGTCTCACACTGGGGAATTCGGGGTGATCTGCTGGAGCCGTGAGCAGGGGAAGGAGGATGTTGCAAAGCAGCTGGTTTAGCTCTGGCAGAGGAGCGAGCCTGAGGGGGATGAAGCTGTAGAGGTCAGGGACTGACGTGTCAGGGCTGTCGTGCATCCTCGTGAGTTTGGAGAAATAAATGAGCTCCCTGGTTGTCGTGGCGTTAACTCGACGATGTCCCTTCTTTGCGGGGCTGATAAAGATGCAGGCGCAGTCGGGAGGAGACGTGATCCGCGTGGGGCAGACGCGAGCCGAACGGGTGCTTGAAATCAGTAACGTTCGATGTGGCCACCAGGGATTTTATGTGCAGCCACCAGCACTTCAACTAACATGAGTTACGGGAGTTTAACTGTCAAAACCGCAGCCACCGTGAAATTTCTTACGCTTGCACATCTGCCCAAAGCAAAAGCTTGTTTGGGAACTGCTGTAAATTATCACCGCTGTCTTATTCTTTGTAAATCTACCGTGACAGCCGAGCACTGCCCTGTTCCTTCAGCGCTTGGGTATTTGGCTGTGTGCTTAGCGCATCAGCCGAGAAAGAGAAGAGAACCTGGAGATGTTCAGTAAGGCAGAAAACGCTTGCGATCGGCCTGCGGGGCAGATGGGGTGTGAGCCATCACCGCACCTTGGCGCTGCAGCGTGAGCGGCAGGAAAATGAAGCAGATGTAGCCGGGTTCCTGCAGCGCGACGTCTGGCAGCCCCGTGCTTCTCGGCTCTAACCTTGGGTGTAATTAAGAGTTGAAATGTTCTTGAGAAGTCAGTGTGTGAACTGGACTCGCTGGGCTGTTTTCTGCCCACCTGGTCGGGGCTTAATCATTTATTCAGCATTAGGACCAGCATTGGTCCATTAAATCGAATCCTCAGGGTTGTTTTAAAAGCCTAAACCCAAAGATTTCCAAGATGAGAGAAATCCAGAGTCATCTGAGAGACTTTTGTCATTTGCTTTTTTTCCCTTTAGGAGACATCAATTACCAGGAGTTTGCGAAGCGCCTCTGGGGTGACATCTACTTCAACCCCAAGACGTAAGAAGCCTGTTTAGATGTCTGTTACTTTATTGCTGTTATTTTTCTTCCTTTCCCTGTAAAACGTGGGCAAGATGCCCACCCAAGGTCCCCTCCAGCCTGAGTTGTCCTATGATGGAGTAATATCTGGGAATGGTTGAGTGAGGCTCCTGCTTGGTGTGAATCCACGTGGTTCTTTTGAATCCTGTAAGCGGGAGCAGAACCTGCTCTGTCCTTTTTTTGGAGCACGTGTGACTCCTGTGTCTGTGAATGCTTCCCGGGGGGATTGGGAGGGAGAAGCATGACCTGGGCAGAGCAGGGGCCATGTTTGCAATAGTTCTTGCTCCTCATGTCTCTCCTTTTGTCCCCCAACAGCCGCAAATTCACCAAAAAGGCCCCAACGAGCAGCTCCCAGCGCAGCTTCGTGGAGTTCATTCTGGAGCCCCTGTACAAGATCTTGGCTCAGACTCCTGCTGGTTCCTTCTCCCTGCAGCTCCCGATAGGAGCAGCAAAGGGCTGAACATGATGTGATGGTGTGTCTGGTACCCATGGGACTCGTCTGTCCTGTTATATAGCGTGATCTTCACAGATTTCTGGGTTTGGAGTGCAGACTGACAATGAGCAACCCCATAACAGCTGCTCCTTGCGAATATATCCTTACATTGCACAGTTAATAGAGCTGCCTTTACTTTTCTTAGTGCGCCTTAATATCAACCGAGTGATAACGATGATCTTAATGGTCTCAAAGATGATCTTAAGGGTCTCTTCCAACCAAAATGATTCTGTAATAGTTTGAACCAACCAGTTGTTGTGTGAGCGCTAAACCAGAGCAGGTCAGGAGCCCCGAGGGTGACGCTGGTGAAGCTGCACCTGCGAGTTGTTGGCTCTGACACTCACAGTGAAGCTGAGAGTGGTGCTGCTTGTCTTGCAGGTGGTGGGGGACGTGGACACGACCCTGCCCAGGACGCTGGATGAACTTGGCATCCACCTGACCAAAGAGGAATTGAAACTGAACATTCGGCCCCTCCTGCGGCTCGTCTGCAAGAAGTTCTTTGGGGAATTCACAGGTAAATGCTGTTGGTTTTCCCCTCCGCAATCCTCTCAATACCCTCATCTCACATCAGCAGAGCTCAGGGCTGTGTCGTGGTTTAACCCGAGCAGGCGATACAACCACGACAGCCGCCCACCCACCCCTTCCCCAGCCCTCAAATAGGGGTGAGAATCGAAAGAGAAGGGAGAAACTTGGATTGAGATAACCACAGTTTAATAAAAAAACAGAATACTAATACACTACGAGTAAATATGTATAAAATAGAAATAGAATATAAAAAAGAAACATACTCAATGTAATTCCTCACGACCTCCGTCCACCCCGAGCAGCCAGTCGCAGGAAGCGGCGCCTGGTCCTGAACAGCTGATCCCGAGGAGAGAAAAGAAGAAAGACAGAAAGGCCCAGAGGCCTCTGCAAAATGGCAAAAGGCCGAACTAAATGTCCTGAACAGAACTCCTCCAGCTCTGACAAAAAGAGCGAAGAAACGAGAGAGAGAGAGACCGGAAGGTCCCGACTCTCCTTAAATATGAAGCCTGACGCTAATGGGCTGGAACGCTCTCATTTCTCAGTCTGGGTGTCAGTCCAGCTCTGTCCGTCCATCCCCTTCCTCGCTGCCTCACACCTGTGGGCAGAGCTCAGTGTCCTTGGCTCTCAGACTGGAGCGATTACAAACTTTAACTCTGTGCTGGGCTGTTATCTTGTTCTCAAACTAAATCCAAATAATGACCGTGCTAGCTATGAAATAGGAAGGTTTCTAACTGCACGAAGAAAATGAACTCATTTTCAGCCAAACCAGCACGCTGTGTTACAGCCAGGGAGGGCTCGCTTGCACAGACCCCTTCTCAGCTTTCCAAATCTAAAATATTAAACCATTTGCCCAAAGCACAGCTTGAGACATTGCCCACATCTTCCCCATTGCTGTGTGCGCACTGCCGTCAGAATGGCTTTGTCTTGTGTTTATTGGCGTCTGTTTCTTTACGCTGCTTAATCGTGTTCTCATGAAGCATTATTACTTTTCCAGGCTTTGTGGACATGTGTGTGCAGCACATCCCTTCCCCAAAGGTGGGAGCCAAGACGAAAATCGAACACACCTATACCGGTGGTGTGGACTCTGATCTAGGGGAGGCCATGAGCGAATGCGACCCTGATGTAAGGAAACTCTTCTGCTTTGCTCCGCGCGTCCCAAAGCGTGGCAAATACGCCCTCCTCCCATTGCCCTGATAGGGCAGCTGCCTCCCAGCAGCCATCTGCACACATTTGACTGCCAGCGTTTCAAAACCTCTCATCCGATACTGAAAACAAATCTCTTTGCTCTGAGAAACTTGTGCTGCCTGCCGGGGCAGCCTTGAGAGAGAGAATTGTTTGACAGTGTTCGGAGAGGAACTGCGCTAGGTCAGGGCTTCAGACCACGTGAGAACTGCAGGGTGATTTTTGTGTCCTTTCGCTGCCTTTTTGTCCCTTTTCCTTGAAGTTTGATTCTCTCTCCAAACTCTGAGAAAACGGATCTGAACTCTCCCGATAAAAATAGCCCGACGTTAGTTAGTCAGCACCTTTCGCATCAAAGCCTTGCGAAAACCTTCCTCCTCAAACAGCTTGTGCTGAGCTGTCGGAGTTGTCTCGAGCCACCAACGCCAGCCAGCAGCTCAGCGAGGAATGTGCCCCTGGCTTTTGCTCTAATGTCTGAAAAGAAAATGAATCTCTTATTTTAACGAGTTGGGATTACTCCTGTAAAACTAAACAGTGGTGGCTGTCACCAGATCGCCAGTTGTGGAGTGACCTTGTGGGACGTAGAGCTACGATCTGCGGGGGCTCGGGTGCTCTGCCCTGAGCTGGTTTGCAGGCCAGCAGGTGACATTTTTTCTCCTGGCTTTGTCCCAACCACTGTTCTCTGCTCCACAAGAGGGAGGGGAGCTCCAGAAAAGCCCAACGATGCCATTCCAGGGTCCCTGTACAGAGCAAGGAGATGTAAGGCTTCTAGTGAAAGGAAATACAGGACTTTGCAAGTCAAAAGCAGTATTTCTAAATTCCAGCCTTTTAATCCTTTTGTATCCCTGAGCCCTACCAGGTCTGTGTCTTGTTTTTGACTGACTGTATTTTGAAAGAGGCTTATTTCTCTCTCTTCTTCCCTAAAAGGGTCCGCTGATGTGTCACACAACGAAAATGTACAGCACAGACGACGGCGTTCAGTTCCATGCCTTTGGCAGAGTGCTCAGCGGTACCATCCACGCCGGACAGCCCGTGAAGGTCCTCGGAGAAAACTACACCCTGGAAGATGAGGAGGATTCCCAGATCTGCACTGTCGGACGCCTCTGGATCTCAGTTGCGAGGTAGGGAAAGCTCCGGTGACTTGTTCCTTTGGGAGAGGAGTTCCCTGGAGTCGTTCCTGCTGGGGACAGGGACAATGACAGCGCGGCAAGGGCCTGAACCTGGCAGCAGCAAGCGCTGCAGTGACGGTCTGGGGCTTTTTAGGTACCACATCGAGGTCAACCGGGTTCCTGCTGGCAACTGGGTGCTGATTGAAGGAGTGGACCAGCCCATCGTGAAGACTGCGACTGTCACGGAGCCTCGGGGCAATGAGGAGGTACCGTTTGTGGCTTACGGAGACGAGGTGATGGAGCACAGCCCGAAAGCTCCAGTACTGAGGTTAAAGAAACCTTGTCTGGGAGGAGTGAGGGCACAGGAGCCACCAAAGACAAGAGAACAGCTTCAAACGCTGCATCTGACTCCAGTGGCCAGCGAACGATGCAGAGATCCAGCTCTTTGTCCTTATCTGGTTTCAGGCTCAGATCTTCCGTCCTTTGAAGTTCAACACCACATCCGTCATCAAAATCGCTGTAGAGCCCGTCAACCCCTCGGAGCTCCCCAAAATGTTAGATGGTCTCCGCAAAGTCAACAAGAGTTACCCCTCGCTTACTACCAAGGTACTGCTGGTGTATGTGTGGCTGTTTGCAGCTCGTGCTGATCAGGCCTTGTAGCCTGATCTTAAAAGTATATATTTTTTTATTGTGGCTTGTTTTCCTTGTTGTGGGTTTTTTTCATGCTGCTGCCGTTGATCTCATAAATCATGTGGAAATAGCAGAAAACTGTAAATCTAGCAGAAAACCGCACACCTTGCTGTGCCAGGGAGCACATCAGCACTTTCTGCTGGAAAAGGCTGTGGGAGGTTTCCTTGGGGGTGCTCTGATGCCAACCGATTTATTTAAAGCTGATCCTTCCTCGGGCTTATGTGGGAGCCTGGAAGGGCCCATGAGCAGTGATGTTCTCAATGAAACCCTCATTTTCTTTCAGGTGGAAGAGTCTGGGGAACACGTGATCCTGGGGACCGGGGAGCTCTACCTGGACTGTGTGATGCACGATCTGCGCAAGATGTATTCAGAGATTGATATCAAGGTGAGGAGATGAGAGGGGTTTTTGCAGCTGGGGAGTGGGTTGTGTGCCCTTATCTTGGAAGAATGGGAAAATAAACGGAGCTGAACATACAATATGATTTTTTCAGGTCTTTTTAAAAGGAAAAAAAAGGTCTGTTAGGATGTGAGGGCTGTTTGTACCAGCACTGGTGTGGCCAGCAGGCCCAGGGGAGTGACCGAACCTGTGCTGGGCACTGGGGAGGCCAAACCATGAATCCTGGGGGCAGTTTTGGGCCCCTCACACCAAGGAAACCCTTGAGGTGCTGGAGCGAGTGGAGAGAAGGGAAAGGAGCTGGGGAAGGGGCTGGAGCACAAGTGTGATGGGAGCGGCTGAGGGAGCTGGGGGTTCAGCTGGAGAACAGGAGCTGAGGGGAGACCTTCTGATCTCTGAACTGCCTGAAAGGAGCTTGGAGCCAGGGGGGTCGGGCTCTGCTCCCCAGGAACAAGCGCCAGGAGCAGAGGAAACGGCCTCAAGTTGCACCAGGGGAGGTTGAGGTTGGATCTGGGAACAATTTCTTCCCCAAAGGGCTGTGGGGCATTGGAACAGGCTGCCCAGGGCAGTGCTGGAGTCACCATCCCTGGAGGGATTGGACAGACGGAGATGAGGTTCTCAGGGACATGGGGTAGCCCCAGGGGTGGGGTAATGGTCAGACTCAATGATTTTTAGTGTTTTCAAACCAAAATGATTCTATGATCTTATTAAAAGTAGCTTTACAGCCTGACTGTCAGACCAGGGTGACTGAGAGCCTGAAAACTGGCTTGGACAGGAGTGTGTGAGCATGTTCCAGCTTTGCGTGTGCTTCAGCCATTGCCTGGCTGGCATCAAACAAATGAATTGAGCGTAATTTTTCATACCTGGAATTAGTTTTAAATGTTCCTGTCTTGTTTGAGTGAGGGAATAGGTAAATCTGTCTGTGTAGGCCTCGGTGGGTTGCACACGGGGCTGATTAAAACCCTGGCAGATGAACCAGCTTTTTCCCGTAGGTGTTCAAAAGTTTCAAACAGTCTCTTCAAAACAAAAGAGTACTTGACAACCTCACAAACGTGTTGCCATTATTGCAGGTAGCCGATCCAGTGGTGACATTCTGCGAGACGGTGGTGGAAACGTCCTCCCTGAAGTGCTTTGCGGAGACACCCAACAAGAAGTAAGAGCCCATGGGTGAGCTGGGTGGTGGAGATGGGCAGAGTTCAGTGGAGACTGGACTTCATCCCCTCCCCAAACTTTTTATGAGCAAAAACTTTGCCTTCTCTTGTCTTGAAATGGATTTTTTCCTTCCTGGTGGTGCACTGGGGTTCTTCCTCCCCCAGCAAAGCGTTAGGAGTTGAATGTGTTTGAAAGAGGAAGGCCCGGAAGGGAAGGTGGGCTGAATAATCAGGGTGAATTCTTGGAGCACAGGAGGTTGTAGCATGGAGGGGGTTGGCCTCTTCTCCCAAGGAACAAGCGCCAGGACCAGAGGAAACGGCCTCAAGTTGTGCCAGGGGAGGTTGAGGTTGGATTTTGGGAACAATTTCTTCCCCAAAGGGCTGTGGGGCATTGGAACAGGCTGCCCAGGGCAGTGCTGGAGTCACCATCCCTGGAGGGGTTGAAAAGGCGTTTAGACGAGGTTCTTAGGGAGGTGGTTTAGTGCTGGATTTGGGTTATGCTTGGACTCGTTGATCCTGAGGGTCTCTGCCATATGCTGAAGATGGCTTTCCTGTTCCCCTGTGGTTTCTGGTTCTTCTCACCCTCCTTTATTCCGACACGCTCCCTCCGTGTTTGCAGCCTTATTTCAGGGAGCAGAAGGGTTCCAGTCTTAGGTCAGGCTTTCAACTGTTGGACACACGGAGCGAGCTGCTCCGGGGACTGGTTCCTTGCGTTGGTGGGGTTTTCCGAGGCAACATCCCACGTGTGGGGCCCAGTGAGCGCTGGCTCTGATAGAAACATATTCCTGGCCCATGGGTTTCCTTGTCCAGCCCGGGTGAGCCCTGGACACCTGGCAGGAGGGACAGAGCCACGCTGTCCCTCAGCAATCTGGAGCTGAACAGGCTTCGGAGAGCAGTTGTTAAGCGCTCGGACCATCTTTGCATGCAAGACGGTAACGGCGAAGGACACGGATGGCTTCCTCTCCCTCGCTGTGTTCCAGGCAGCTCACAGTCCCCGAGGTCCTGCCAATTACTCCCATTTCCATCATCCCGCAGACTAATTGCAACTGTCTCTCTTCTCAGGAACAAGATCACGATGATCGCTGAGCCTCTGGAGAAGGGGCTGGCGGAGGACATTGAAAATGAAGTGGTCCAGATAACGTGGAACAGGTGTGACCGATCTGGGGAGGGCAGGAATCCTGGGAGCAAATGATTGGGGGGATAAAAAGGGAATGTGGCATCTGCAATGTGCTCGGTATCAGCCAACAGCTCTGGGCAGAAGTCCTGGTCCAATATTCCTACCAGGTATTCCGGGATCATCCCTTCCCAGCAAATTACTTGCTCCACATAAAAAGCTGAAGCGTTTTATGCCTGAAGGGAACAGGGATGTAAATATGTTGTGAGTGCAGGTCACATACTTGTTTCCTAAAGTTTCTTCTCTACTTCTTCTACAGAAAGAAGCTGGGTGAATTCTTCCAGACCAAATACGACTGGGATTTGCTGGCTGCCCGTTCCATCTGGGCCTTTGGGCCGGACGCCACTGGCCCAAACATCCTGGTAGATGATACGCTGCCCTCGGAGGTGAGAAACACAGCTGGGGGGGTGTGTTTCAGGGAGACGTTTGTCCTGCTCCTTCCAGAACCTGCAGCAAGGCCCCGATGCTGTTGGAGTGCGCGGTGATTTGCCAGGTCTCACATCTGCTGTGTTTTCTCCACCATACTCCTACTCTGGGTAGCAAACACTCTTATTTTTCAGGCTTTGCTATTTGGACCAATGTCCTCTAAATTGGTAACTAAATGTCCTTCATTTCAGGATTACTGTTTAGGAAGTTTCTTTCCCCTGTGTTTCCCAATTTAGAGACTCAGGCATGGATTCCAGAAACTCTTCCAAAATAAATAATTTATTTGCAAGGTAGCTCAAGCTGAGACCTCAAATAAAGAGAAGCTTATGCAATTATACCCCTCCAATCCAAGCCTCCCGCCCCCCTCTGTGTCACTCCAGTCCAACTANTTTGCAAGGTAGCTCAAGCTGAGAGCCTCCCGCCCCCCTGTGTGTCACTCCAGTCCAACTGCAAAATTAGAGTCTGGAGTCTCCTCGTTCTTCATTAATCTCTTCATTTTCATCAGGCGGGCAGTCAAAGTCCTGACCTCCAGCTGCTATTTTGCACTGGAGAAAAATAAGTTATTGGCAGTAACCAAAGCATTCTGGTTCGTCTTTTTTTTAGATGCTGTTCTGTTCCTTTACTTATCTCCAGGAACGTGTCTCCCCTTATCTTCTAACTTGAACCACTCTGAGGCCTTTTTTTGCTTAATGAAGCAGGAAGTTCAAAAGTTTACAGCTTGCAGTCTAAACAAACTTACTTACACTAAGTGAATTTTATATAAGCAGTTTCTAAACAGGTTCTGTAAGAATAATTCAATAAGCTAAGGTAGCCAATTCCCTGACAATTCCCTAACAATTACTACAATTAGTTTGTAGTGTAGATGCTGAGCTCTGAAGATGATGCTCCTGAGCTGTGAGAGGGAGGGATGGATGCTGGGGGGTGTGGGACATCACTGCTGCTCCTCTGGGAATGGGCTGTTAAACATCAGGATCTGTCCGTTGCTGCCTCCCGATGCAGGTGTGGTCTCTGAAGCTGTCTGTCTGTCTGTCTATCTGTCTGTAGGTGGACAAGTCGCTGCTGGGCTCCGTGAAGGACAGCATTGTGCAGGGGTTTCAGTGGGGAACCAGGGAAGGGCCTCTCTGTGATGAATGTAAGTAGGACCTGGGGAGAAGAGGAGCTAATAATATACTTTAAATTCTTCTGTCTCTTAAGCGTTGAAGGGATTTTGCTGATGTGGTCCCTCAGTCATAGAATCACAGAACGGTTTGTGTTGAAGGGACCTTCCCAGCCCCCCAGTGCCCCCCCTGCCATGACAGGGACATCTTCAGCAGCTCAGGTTGCTCAGAGCCCCGTCCAGCCTGGCCTGGGATGTCTCCAGGGATGGTTCAGCCACCACCTCTCTGGGAACCTGGGCCAGGCTCTCACCACCCTCAGGGCCAACAATTCCTTCCTCATGTCCAACCTCAATCTCCCTCCTTTAGTTGCCACCCAGACACTGGCACTTGCCGTCTGCCTGCAAACCAGGGCCTGGTAGCTGGTGAGCTGGCTCCCAGACCTCAGCTCTGCTCCTCGTGTCATTCAGGTGCAGATCACTGAGCACCCTGCAAGATGTGCTGCTGAATTGTTCATGTTTGATATGCAGCGTTAGGACATGGTCATACTTTACGCGCTGGAATTAAATTTAGGAGAATTTGTGCGGCTCCGGGTCTTTGTCTGGATGTTTGCTGTGTCGCTGGGGATGCACGGTTGGTGCTGGTGTGGCAGAGAACATCCTCCTCAAGTCACTTACTGTCGTTTCTGCCCTTCCGCAGTGATCCGCAACGTAAAGTTCAAGATCCTGGATGCAGTGATTGCTCAGGAGCCCTTGCACCGCGGCGGCGGACAGATCATCCCGACAGCCCGGAGAGTGGTCTACTCTGCATTCCTGATGGTGAGGACCGTGCTGTGCGTGACAGAGACCGACCCTCGCGCTGCGCTGCCTTCTGCAGGCCCCGAGGAGTGCGGGTGGCACGGGTGCTGCCGTATTTACCCCAAAGATGTCAGTTTAAACCGATTCATTTAGTAGGTCAGAGAGGTTCTCTTGCCCCTCTGCTCTGCCCTGGTGAGACCACATCTGGAATATTGTGTCCAGTTGTGGGCCCCTCAGTTCCAGAAGGACAGGGAACTGCTGCAGAGAGTCCAGCGCAGCCACCAAGATGCTGAAGGGAGTGGAGCATCTGCCGTGTGAGGAAAGGCTGAGGGAGCTGGGGCTCTGGAGCTTGGAGAAGAGGAGACTGAGGGGTGACCTCATTCATGGGGATCAATATGGAAAGGGGCAGTGTCAGGAGGATGGAGCCAGGCTCTTCTGGGTGACAACCAGTGACAGGACAAGGGGCAATGGGTGCAAACTGGAACACAGGAGGTTCCACTGAAAGATGAGAAGAAACTTCTTCTTGGTGAGGGTGGCAGAGCCTGGCCCAGGCTGCCCAGGGAGGTTGTGGAGTCTCCTTCTGTGCAGCCATTCAAACCCGCCTGGACACCGTCTGTGTAACCTCATCTGGGTGTTCCTGCTCCGGGGGGATTGCACTGGATGAGCTTTTGAGGTCCCTTCCAGTCCCTGACATTCTGGGATTCTGTGATTCATTCATCCATTAATGTTTCCAGCGCCCTTGCGTGCTGGCAGATGGGTTTTCCACGCCGTCACGTTCCAGCCGGGCTGCAAACTTGCGTGCATCTGCTCTGTCTCCCCTTTTTTGCTGCTGTTCGGCTTGCTGGGAAGGGTGGGCGTGCGGAAAAGGGAAGCATATGACTCATGGCCAGAAGGAGAAAAGCTCCTTTCAGCGTTTGTTTGACGTCGGTTTGGGCAGCTGTGGGGCTGCAGGAGCCCTTTCATCCACAGACAAGCACCGCGTTTGACCAGAACACGCCAGTCACTGACTCTTAATTGAACCCAATGGTGTTGGCGCTGCTGGAGGCTCATTGGATCGTGTCCCTTTGTCCCCACAGGCCACCCCTCGCTTGATGGAGCCCTACTACTTTGTGGAGGTGCAGGCTCCTGCTGACTGCGTGTCCGCGGTGTACACAGTGCTGGCCAGGCGGAGGTGAGCTGGGAGCTGCTGGGAGCTGCTGGGAGCTGGGGATCTGGGCTGCCAGAGACGCTCACAGTCCTGGCGCTGCTTGTGAAGTGAGGGGAGAGTTGGAAATCTGTATGAAGTGCCCACTCAGAGCTTCCTCCCCTGATGCCAGCCCCTGTGCCATGTGGGGAGGGGATGCCCAGGGTCACGCGCAGCCTTTGGTTTGCACCAGGTTCTTCCCGAGTGTGAGAGCGGGGAAGATATAAAGGGACATGAGACTACACGGGAGTACTGTGTTCAGCTCTGGGTCCTCAGCACAGGACACACATGGAGCTGCTGGAGAGGGGCAGAGGAGCCCCAGAAATGATGCAAGGCTGGAACAGCTCTGCTGTGGGACAGGCTGAGAGAGCTGGGGTGTTCAGCTGGAGAAGAGAAGCTCCGGGGACACCTTAGTGTGGCCTTTCNGGAGAGAGATTGAGGCTGGACATGAGGAAGGAATTGTTGTCCCTGAGGGTGGTGAGAGCCTGGCCCAGGTTCCCAGAGAGGTGGTGGCTGAACCATCCCTGGAGACATCCCAGGCCAGGCTGGACGGGGCTCTGAGCAACCTGAGCTGGTGAAGATGTCCCTGTCATGGCAGGGGTTGAGAACTAGATGATCTTTAGGTCCCTTCAACCCAAACCGTTCTGTGGTTCCGTGGCACACAGGCAGACTAATCTCTTGACATGTTGACAGAGGCCACGTGACACAGGATGCTCCGATCCCGGGCTCTCCTCTCTACACCATCAAAGCCTTCATCCCAGCCATCGATTCGTTTGGGTTTGAGACAGACTTGAGGACCCACACACAGGGACAAGCTTTCTCCCTCTCTGTCTTCCACCACTGGCAGGTGAGTCCATGCCCTGGTGCGGTGGGAAGAGGGACACGGTAGGATCAGGCAGAGCTCAGTGCCATGGCTCACAGGGCAGGACAACTTCTCTGGGGAACATCCCGAAGGATCTCGAGTTGGGGAGGTTTGTATGCTGGCTGTTAAGCGTCTGCCAGAAGCCAAGAGCTTTGTTCTGAGTCGCATCACACTTTGTCCTAGCGAGGGAGCACTGAACGCTGCTGCTTGCTGAGCATAAGGGTCCTTTGGTGCCTGGAGAGGGGACATCCTTGTCTGGGAGAGGAGAAACTGTTTGGGTGCACTCGCTGCTCTGCAGCCTGGGGAGCAGAGCTTGGAGCAGGGTTTTAGAGATGGTTTTCCACACTTTTGCATTGCCTCTCAGAAAAGGCTTTTTAAACCTGTGGAAAACAGGGGTTTGGATGGAACGTTATCCTCTGGTTTCTTCCCTGACTGGGACAAGTCGAGTCTTGCGGGAGCTGCTGCTGCGAGGTGCACAGCTGCTTGTGGTGCAGCCAGGGGAGAGCAGCAGCAGCGACTCAGCCCCCAGAGCTGGCGTAAAGGTCAGGATATAAAAGCCTGAGGCTTGGCTCTGAAAGAATAAACACACCTGACTTCTCGAGAGGGTTGCGCTGACTGCGACCCACGTGGGGTGTTTGTTTAGCAGGTTTTTAGAGGTCTCGGTACAGCAGCACGTGGGGAAGGTGGGACGTGTTCTTGGCTTGGGTTAGTAACACTGTAATAGTGGCTTCTCGCAGGCACAATCACCAGTAGTGACGTGACAGTTTTTCTGTGCCAGGAGAGCAGATGGGGTGTCAGGGCATTCACACCGAGGCTGGAGGTGTCCGCTGGGCCCAGGGGTGTTTCCCGCTGTAGTTCAGGGTCTGCAGGAGGTTGAACCGTCCCCCAGCATCGCTCTCACATCCTGGCGCTGTGTTTCAGATTGTGCCTGGTGACCCCTTGGACAAGAGCATCGTCATCCGGCCCCTGGAACCCCAGCCAGCCCCACATCTGGCCAGAGAGTTCATGATCAAGACCAGGCGCAGGAAGGTACGTTCTGGGAGTGATCCCTGTGGCGTCCGTCTTTCCACCTGTACCAGCAGCTGCGCTGTTGCAGTGTTGTCCCTTGGCTGTGCCACATCCCCTCTGTGTTCCCAGAGTGGACCGATGTCCTTTGTGCACCGAGACTTCCCTCGCTCTTGATCCCCCCCAGTGCTGCCTGTTGGTGCCTGTGATTGTCCCATGAATCAAAGAATCATTTTGGTTGGAAAAGACCCTCGAGGTCATCGAGTCCAACTGTTACCCACCCCTGGCACTGCCCCATGTCCTGAGAACCTCATCTCCGTCTCTCCAACCCCTCCAGGGATGGTGACTCCAGCACTGCCCTGGGCAGCCTGTTCCAATGCCCCACAGCCCTTTCCAGGTATCAAGCTCCCCGTTGGAGCTGGTACATGTGCTCAGCAGCACCAACCACACATGGCAGCTTCCTGAGAGACTGGGCTGCATCCCCAGCCCCACGGGCAGCAGGTTGGGGGGAGGTTCTGCCCCTTTGCCCCACTCTGGTGAGACCGCCCTGCAGTGCTGGTCCAGCTCTNAAGAAAGATGGGGACAGACTTTTGAGCAGGGCCTGTTGTGATAGGACAAGGGGTGATGGTTTGAAACTAAAGGAGGGAGATTGAGGCTGGACATGAGAAGGAATTGTTGGCCCTGAGGGTGGGGAGAGCCTGGCCCAGGTTCCCAGAGAGGTGGTGGCTGAACCATCCCTGGAGACATCCCAGGCCAGGCTGGACGGGGCTCTGAGCAACCTGAGCTGGTGGAGATGTCCCTGTCATGGCAGGGGGGGCACTGGGGGAGCTGGGAGGGTCCCTTCAACCCAAACCGTTCTGTGATTCAAACCACTGATCAGTGCCTGATCCCTTGCAAATTCTCCTCCCTCCTCTGAAGCCTGAAAATGTCTCTCGCTGTGGGACAGCAGGGCTTTTTGTGGGATCTCGGCCGCGATGCCTGATGAGTGGCTGGAGGAATAACCTCTGGTTTTGCGCTTACCCTGCAGGGCCTGAGCGAGGACGTGAGCATCAGCAAGTTCTTTGATGACCCCATGTTGCTGGAGTTGGCCAAGCAAGACGTTGTCCTCAACTACCCCATGTGAACGTGCTGCTGCGGGGTGCGAGCCGACCCGAGTCCTGGCCCGTGTCTGTCTGTCCTTCCCCACCCTCGCTCGCCCAGCCCTGGCTCCTGGAGCTCGGGGCACGCAGGGAACCACTCCTCAGGTCGCTCCTTCACAGCTGTAGAAGTCCCCGGGCATTTTCGGGCTGTGCGCTCAGTGCCTGCCACCTACAGGGAGCAGCCCCAAGCGCTGATACTTTTTGTGTTATGAGTATTCAGCCGCTGTGGCCTCCAACGAGGAGATTTTCCCTTTTTCTCTCCCAGGCACGCGGGTTATCCCCTGCTGCAGCAGAGCAGCGTGAATATAACATCAGGATTACTAAGGACTGAGCCTAACTGTGCATCAAGCATTTCAGCTTTTTGCGAACCGTCTCCTGGCTTCCCGGGGTGTTTTGCCTTGGGCAAAGCACATCGTTGGCCAGCTGAGGGAGGTGGGGATGCTGGAGGGGGGGGAGAGGCAAATATGGCTTTTTACCTTTTTTTGTACACCTTTCCTGAACCCTTGTAAACGTTTAATAGAAAATTCCAGGCGGAGCTTTGTCTGATTGCGCCGAGAGAAAGCAGCGCTGGGAGAGGCTCTGCTGTCACCCGTGCTCAGAGCACACGCTGTCCCCATTCTGCGTGTCCTCAGTGCTGTCCCCCCGCCAAGGGCTCCATGTCCCCCAGCCATCCCATCCCACCTGCAGTAGCTGCCTCACCCACCAACTCAGGACCCTTCTGTCCCACACTGAGATTTTTCTTCCTTTCTTGCTGGCTTTGGGGCTCCAAACTGTGTTTTCAGGGCTCTCACCATCTGCTCGTGCTCTGGAAGGTTTTTGTGCTCCCTGCTCCGCCTTGGGACTCAGCTCCATGTCCCTCCCGAGCTCTGCGGTGAAACCAGGGCTGGTTCACATCTCCTGGGGCCATTTACACCCTCTCTGTCCCCTGGCCCTGCTGCTCTGAGCTGTCCCTGGGCTTGCTCTGATGCCACCGTGCTGAATTTGGCCACGGCTGCCTGGTCCAGCCCACATTCACCTCTGGGAACCTGCCCCAGAGCATCCCCACACTCACAGGGGCTCAGGACGGCTCGTGGGGACACGCGGCACCCCAGGAGCAGAAGGTAAAGCTGAGACACCCCCCAAACCTCCCAGCCACTGGTGGAAACTGGGAGGCACTGGGCTGCCGTAGGCATTGGGGGATAGGAAGCAGCACCGGGAAAGTGTGTCCAGCCATCCGCAGCAAGCCGGGTCTGTGGAAACTGGATATCGCGGGGGGATAATTTGGGGCCCCCACCCACTGGTGGGGCTTGGAAACCGGGGAGGGGACAGGATTTCCTGCTGCTGCAGGGACACGAGGTCACCCCTGTGTCCCAGCGGGGTGGTGTGTGGGGTCGGGGGGTCCGGCCCTATCTCTGGACTCAGCCTTTCCTGCGGGCAGAGCCGGGGGGTCCCCATCACCCCCCACATCCGTCCTGGCACCGCAGCCTCGCCGGCGGCACGTCCCCCGTGTCCTGGGGTGCAGCGGGTTCAAGCCCTGCCTGCTGCAGGGGAAGAGCTGCTGTACCCCCCCAGCCAACCCCCCAGCTTTTCACCTCCCAGTAGATCCCAGTGCCAAACTGGGCCCCTGGGGACCAGGCCAGGCGCCTCTGGGAGCTGCGCAAGCCCCGAATTGCTGCAGCAGGTCGGTGCCGCACAGCACGTCCCCACGCTCGGGGATGTGACCCCGGGGCCAAACGCTCGGCTGCTCCGTCCCATCGCAGCGAGGGGTTTTGTCCCAGGAAGGGGACACGTGTCATCGTCCTGGGGTGGCTCTGCTCCCAACCCCGGGCTCGCCGGGGCTGGAGGGTCCCATGGGGGCACCCGTGGCCGTCACCGCTGGTCGCAGATGGGCAGAAGCGCGGGGCTGCGCTAAGCGGGGTTCCCCGGGGCTCCGAGCACCCCGGGGCAGCAGGACGCGCGGGGCGGGCGTGGGAAGGAGCCGGTTCTCACGCGGCCGTTCCAGCGGCTGGAAAACGCTGACCCGCGGTGGAGCCCAAACCCCGGCCCTGCGCACGGGCTGGGAATTTTCCGCGGAAGCAGCAATTCCATGGGAACGGGGCCGGACCCCGACCCCTTCCCAGGCAAAGGACCCGTGTGGGTGCGGGGTGCCCCGGGGTGGGGAAGGTAAACTGAGGCACAGAGGCACCTGCTGGCTGGACAGTGGGTGCTGGGGGCTCCATCCTTGGCGTGAGTTCATCGGGGATCAGCGCCAGGACCCACCAAGGGGGCAAATACCCCGTCCCCAGGGGGTGACAGGCAAGGGGTGACACCACACCGACCCCTCGCTGTTCCCCTTTGTCACCATCCCCACTGGTTTCACAGTCCCTGAGAGGATGCGCTGCCCTGGTCGTGGTGTCCTTGTCCCCATCCTGCTCCTGGTGTCCTCATCCCTGTTCTGCTCCCAGTGTCCCCATCCTGCTCCCAGTGTCCCTGTCCCCATTCTGCTCCCAGTGCCCCTGTGCTTGTTTTGCTGTGTCCCCCATTCCCACCCCACTCCTGGTGTCCCTGTCCCACAGCCCTGCTCCCAGTGCCCCTGTCCTGCTCCCCATGTCCCTGTCCCCATCCTGCTTACAGTGCCCCTGTCCCTGCCCTGCTCCCCATGTCCCCACCCCAACCTTGGTGTCCCAGTCCTGCTCCCGATGCCCCCACCCCCATAACGCTCCTGCTGTCCCTGTCTACAGCCCTGCCCCGAGTGTCCCCACCCATGTCCTGCTCCCAGTGGCCTTGTCCCCGCCGTGCTCCCAGCGCCCCCATCCCCGCCCTGTCCGTGCCCCGCTCCCCGTGTCCCTGTTCCGGAGGGGACCCCGCTCGGTGTCACAGCCCTGTCGCCCCCTCTCCATCCCCACGCGTGGTTCCCGCCCCCTCCCCCCATTTCCAGGCCTCCCACGCGTGTCNGCGGCGGCGGGAGCGGGGGCGGCCGAGGGGCCCCCGGCGACCATGGGCCGGAGCCGTGAGTGGGGGAGAGAGAGCGGGAGAGAGCCGGGGGGAGCCGGGGGGAGCTACGGGGGCTGAGCGGCCCCGCGGGCTCCTGAGGGGCGACGGAGTCGCGCGGCTGAGGGGAGGCGGGAACTCTGAGGGGTCCGCGGGCACCGAGCGGCGGGAGAGACCGGGCGGCGGGAGCTCTGAGGAGACCGAACCGCCGGGGGGCTCGGGAGCCTGAGGGGCGGCGGGAGAGCTCTGAGGAGACCGAACCGCCGGGGGCCTGAGGGGCGGCGGGAGCTCTGCGGGGACCCGCGGGCTCTGAGCGCGCCGAGCGGCGGGATGAGCGGGAGAGAGCGAGCGCCCGCGGGCTGAGGGAGGCGGGGGAAGAACGGGACCGAACGGCGGGGCTGAGGGAGGCGGGAGCGCCGAGGGCAGCGACCCGCGGGGCTGAGGGGAACCGGCTGCTCTGCCAGGAGGCGGAACCGCGAGTGGAGCCGGGGGGGCTGAGGACACCGGACCGCGGGGCTGGGGGAGGCGGGAGGGCCCGAGCCGGGCCGGGGGAGGCGGGAGGGACCGAGCCGGGCCGGGGGAGGCGGGAGCTCTGAGGAGCCGCGGGCTCCGGGGTCACCAGCCCCGGCGGCTGAAGCGCCCGAGCCCGGGGGGCCGAGGGGCGCTGTGGGAGGAGGGGGATCCCGAGCGGCCCCCGGGGCTGGGGGAGGCGGGAGCTCCGAGGGGCCGGAGGAGCCGTGGCGGCCCCGGAGCCCCCGGCGTGTCCCGCGGGTCCCCATTGCGGGTCGGGCGTTGCTGATGCGCCCTCCCCAAGTGTAGCAATGCAAACCATTAGAGAGCAGCGTGCTGGGAGCGCTCAGCCTTCACTGGGAAATTTTGCTGTTTAGCTGTGATGGTAGTTGCGAGTAACAGGTATTTTATTTTTTACTTTGGAGGCACCGGCTGCGTGTCCCCTCGCTACCGAGCGCTCCTGGCAGAGGGGGCTCAGCCGCCCTTGCTCCTCGCCATGGCAGGTCCCTGAGTATTGGTCACGGCTCTTGTAGCACCCACACAAGCAAAGAAATAAACAGCTCCTTGCTCTCCTTGAACAGAGAAACAGTTATAAAGCTGTTGATAACCCGAGTTAACCGCGTCAGGTGCTGCAGCCGCGCGGTTCGACGCGTCCGTGTGCTCCATCTGAATGCAGAGCACGAAGAGGAAGAATCCGCCCTGTAATTGGATAACGGAAGTTTTGGCTCCGTTGGGCCAAACTTTCACAAGAATGACATTTGTACAGTTATTTTTACTGGTTTGGTTTTTTTCAGCCAATTCTGTTTTCCACTGGCGGGAGTTAGTTCTGAGTCTCTCTGGTCATTGCGACCTTGCTTCCCAGGGAAGCGCTGGTTTTATTCCACTGTCAGATGGTTTGCAAATAGGAGATGGCGCACAGAGGTTTAATTAGGGCATGGATGTACCCTATGGATTCTCAAGCAACAGTTGGTAACCCTGGCCTCAGCACTTTCAGTTGGTATTTAGAAACAAGAGGAAGAACAAAAACTTCGCATTTGACAGACAGCTCATTATTCTTGTTATTATTTCCGTGTCTTCTGCCAACTGTAAGTTGAGGATAATTGGTAGGAAAAAAAAAAATCTGTCCCTTTCCGTTAGAATCCATTTCACGGTCGTGTTCAGCAGCCCAGTCCGGTTACCAAACCTGACCTCTCTTCAGGCCATTGAGGAAGGGAAAGCTGTTTTCTGTCAGGACTTGTGATTAGGAGAATGAGCGCTGCCCTTTTCTCTTATTTTCTATTGTTTCCAAGTGTATTCTAAAGTTATGCTTGTGCTTTCCTGGGGGAACAAGTCAACTCCAATCTACAAAGTGGCGCATGTAAGAAAACGAATGTCCAAACACACAGGTAATTTGAGCCTTCTCGTGCCGTTCCTTATTCTCCCCGTGCGCCTGCGAACAGCTGGAAGTCCCGCATTTCCAGCAATCCTCACGTTAACTCCGGCGTTCCTGCGGTTCTGCAGAGGCAGGAGGGGACGCGGGTTGTTGTCCCTGTCGCGGGGGGCTCGGCGGTGGGTGGGGTGACCCGATGTGGTTTTCAGTGTGTGACGTTGGCCGGCTGCTCCTTGTCCGGCCTCTTCCTCCCTCTGGGCAGCAGCAGAAGCTCCTGACAGTGAAGCCGGGAGGTTTGAGAGCGGGATCCCGCGCGGCCAGAGGATTCTGCCCATGTTTGCGAGCGAGGTAAGAGGATGGAGACCCGGAGCAAGGGGAAAACATTGACTTGAGTGATTTTTATGAACTGAAACGGGACAAAACACAGCAAGGGACGTATGTCAGCGAGCTTTGACCCAGATTTTTGAAGGTTTGTGTTTCAGATCAAAGTTAAGCTTGTTTTACAAGACCCTCTCTGTGTTTGGTTTTTTTTTTCAACTGTGGTGCTGCTTGTTGTGGCTGCTGGGGTTCACCATCCAGCTTCTCCACCTCGCAGTGGCTTCTAAAACTGGCTTCATCGCTTTTCAGATCACTCAGAATGGTGAAAAGTTATTAAAATCTATTAAAAGCACTACCTTTAGTGCTTCTAAGACTAGAATAGCGAGTTTGTATTATCGCTGGTGCATCGGAGTATTGAATTATTGCTAACAGATAACATTTTCATTTAAAAAAAGAAGTGTTTCTTTAGTTGCTGCAACATTATTTGTTTTTTTAAAGCAACTCCTAGGTCTGAATACACGATCGTAAATGATAAATCGTCATTAAATACCTGTTATCTATATTCTTAGCCCTTCATTAGTGATTATTTTTGCCTGTTATTTTGAAGTAGGCATCCGAGTCATCACAGATAACCTGCAAGTGATGCCAATATGTGTAAATCACTGAAAAATCGGTTATGGAAGAGCCCTGAAGGGGTTGGAAGCCGTGCTGATGGTGAGGACTTGCGGTCCCATCCGTCTCCTGACAAACAGGAGGTTAAAAGAAGACTCGATAACAGTTTATTTTTGTGAGGACAAAGGTGTAGCAAGGCAAGTTTAGACCAATTTTAATAATTTAGTGAAGATTTTAGTACTGTGCAGCTTTGATTGTAGACACGGGTTTTTCTAAGGAATTTTCCGTGGTTCAAAAGGTAATTGGTTTGGGAACTGTTGCGTAGGTGAAACTTTCTCTTATTAGAAGGTCTTTTTCTGGCTTTAATCTGTATGGTTTTATAACTGACAAGGACAAGATTCGAGAGGAAAAAAATATTAGAAAGTGTGAAATCTAATCGCTGGTGGAAAGTTTGTGATGAATTCTAACACAGACTTGTTGACTTAGTAATTTACTGACTAGCAGCAACTTTTATAAGTCTAAAAAAAAACCCCCAAACTCTCTCACGCCGTTGCTTTTTGCTGAGGATCAGCTTCTGCTGTTGTGTGTAGGACCAACAAACAACCCAGAATCGCTGTCGGGAGTCGTTTAATGCTGAAAGCACCCATGTGGTGGGTGAGTTCCAGTCTGGGATCCCGACCCTCCCGTGTTTTGGGGGCGCCGGAGCCCACGGGCACTTTGTGCCCAAACCACGATGCCGGGTAGCGAGGACGCGTTGTATCGCAGTGAGCTTTGCACCGGGAGCTGCTAAAGCACAGCGGGATATGTGAGCTGGGAACCCGGGCAGACCGTGCTCATCAGGCTCGGTTTGGGTGATTTGTCAGCTCGTTGTCATTAGTACCTGCGAGAGGTCGCGTGGTTGAGAAAAGTCCCCAAATTAGTCGCTTGGCTTCACTTTTAACATTGAACCGGGCAGAGGGGAACGATGTTTTGGCTCTTTCCTAAAGCCACTTCAGATTTTTACTCTTTTTTAAACACCGGCAGCAGAGCTGCGCAAATTTGGACAAGAGCAACAATCATTAAATAGTTGGAGTAAAATCCGGGGCAGATAATGGAGCCCTTTGTTGTCTGGCCCAGGGGACGGGCGCTGCTGGCTCGTTAGGAGGAAGGTGATCCTCTCTTCCCACTCTGTTTCCAGCTTTTGTTTTTTGTGCTTTGTGCTCCAGATTTATTTATTTTTAATGTGGTCAATAGGAAGTGAATTATTCCCGTGAAAAAAGTTCCATTAATATTCCCTATTGCTTTTCTTTCACACTGCTGACGTTTACGGAGAAACGCGTTCCGTCCCAGCATCCCTGCCCAGCACAGACTCCCGGAATTACGGATGCGTCTCCAAAAACACATCCCTGGATCACAGCCCGATCAGGGAAACGATCCCGTTTGCCGTGCTGTGTGAGTTCATTTTTTATTGCAGGACCCTGCGTTGTTATCGGTCTTTCCAGCTGGTCATTGCGCTTCCCACGAGCAACAAGACTGGAATTCCACTGTCCTGTATTTGTGTCGTGTAACAACATGTGCTTTTTTCTTTTTTGACTCACGTTGTGGTTAATAATGGTCAGATTCTATTAAACCACATTTCACTTGCTCTGTTCAGCATTGCTCAATGTCTAAATTCTACCTCTGAAAAAACCCCATATTTAAAAATACCTAAATTATCCACTGACCGCTCTTCGTCATGGTTTTGGTAGCTGCTTTCTTGCTGTTAAAAGCCGCAAAAATGAATTTATCTTCAAAATGCTCCTTAGAGGGGAAGAAGGCGACGTTAGATTTCCTTTTCTGACCTCCTCATACCATAAATATAAATCCTTATCGCTGCTCGGGCAGTGACGCACAGTTGTCCCCAAATTGTGGACTGTCTGGAAGTTCTGGCTTGGATTTTTAAAAACTTGGCTGTCTTTTGTGTAAAAGATTTTAATGTGAAAGTTCCTGGATGTGCTCTGGGCTAAATTGACATACGGCAATGTATGGCTGGGCGGTTACGATGTTACGGGTGTTTCTGGAGAAGAAAATACTGAGAAAAGTAAATTCTGTTGGAAAAAGAAATCCATTTTCCTTCTGCAAGTGTAGGTGACTCAGATCCATACCTCAATATTAGCTGATAATTCCTTAATGATTACATTGCAAAGAAAAACCCGAAGCTCTAAGTAATAACACAAGTTACAAGGTTTTCTGACTCTATAAATAAAAAGCTATATTTGGAAGAAAAAAAAAAAACTAATAGTGTATTTATGGACAAAACTGTATCAAGGGAAATGTGATGGAAAAATTGAGTCAGATGAGCTGATGTATGAGGCATTTCCCCGTGGAGTCATTGGGCTGAAAAATGTTTTATGTGCCTAAACTTGAACAGATGCTTCGACACACATACACACACATACAATCCCAGTTTAATATTAGCAGTTCTGTTCATGCCACTGTGATTAATTCACAAACCAGTCTGGTTTAGTCTCTTTTCCGGGGGCTACGGGATATTTTCAGATCATCCAGGTACTTAAGCCCGTGCCTAACTGTGAATATGCAAGCGGCAGGGTTATTAGCAGGATTTCTTTCCAGTTTTACATTAGGCATGTGCTTAAATGCCTCGCTGAGCTGGGATTTACATTTTTACACAGGAGTGAAGGATTTCTCCCCGTTACCTTGCTTGGATGAAAATCGTTGGAGTCAGCCAGCTTTTTTGCCTAAATAAGGACATGATACCGGCTTTCGCCTCTTACGGTTATTAGTTCCACCTTTTTGGTTACAAATTTGTCAGAAAACAATTCAGTGTGCGTGCCTGACCTGGTTTGAGATCCCCTTGCAGTACCGAGAGCAGACATCCAGATGGATGACAGGCAGATCGCGCCGACTGTTCTTTTTAGCCCGAATGTCGCGTTTGGCGGTGCTGGATCGGTGACTAAAAATTGCATTTTCTGCTTTTCCTTTGAGCACCCGTTGCTGGGTTCGCCTCATCCCCTAATCCGCATTCCTGGGGCTGTTTTATTTGCCTCATAGGTGCCTGTGTGCAGCGCCTCTCTTTTAAAAATCCCCAAAGCCCTCCCAAAAAAATACAACGCGTCGGAGCCGGTTTCCGCTTTCTGATTGAGCTAAACTGACGAAGGAATGTGGAAAAATAACTTCTGGGTCTAAACCTAATGACTTCTGCGTCTAAACCTGGGTCTGGCCTTGGGAACACACTGTTTATGGGGTGAGCGATGCTGCTCGTGGCATCGGGACGTTGTCTCCCGCTCACGGGTGGTGTGCGCCAGACTCAACTCTAACCGGTATTATCTGTAAAGTTCTGTATCTCTCTTGTGCTTAAAATAGCAGAGAGCCTGGAAGGGCGATTGTATTTCTTGTGTGTAGATGGTTTCCATGCTGCCTCGAGGGTGAGTTAACTCCTGGAAGTCTTGGCTCTGTTACGGATCCAGCACTGACAAGTGACACCGTGTAATCCCGGGGCTGAGCTTAGAGGAACCCCTAGGCAGGCAAGGGCTGCTCCCAGCGTTAATACGTTCTTAATTGGCATGAAAATAATTAAGGTTCTTAATGTGTGTCTTGCAGGTGTGCTGTCGTGCGTCCACCATCTCCTAAAAATTGAAACATCTCTTGATTTTCACGGTAAAATTATTTTAGTTGAGGAAATGGCTGCATTTTAGTTACAACAGACATTTATTCATGAGAGTTACTTAGCTGACGTTCATAGTTAAACTATTTTTAAAAGGAGAAGAATTTTCATAGTGGAAACTGCGATATTAAAACAATAAAATTGAAGCGTTCGGGAGGAAGGACACCGTGATCTTCCGTGTAGCCATATGGAAATTATTCTTGATTCCTATAAAGTCTTTGCTGCTTCTGGAGTTTACTTGGCATGTCCTCTTCTGGACATACCCAGCTTGATTTGTATTCTCAGTCTGCTCTTGCTCTCTTTACAATCTGTGGCTAAACCTCATCGATCTGGGTGTCTGCAAAAGCCGATTCCCGGAGGATTGTGCTGGAGAGTCATCGGCAGAAATAAATCATTGCTGCCCTTCAAGTATGCCGATTGCGAGAGGTTTGTCCAACAAGTAAACACCGCTTACCGCTCGGCTGTGACTGCCACCGATTAAGAACATGAGGTATTGATTTCTTTCTCTTTTGGCTCCCGCCAGCTTCTCTGTTAGCTGATTCATCGACACGCTTGTCCCGCAGCCCTGGGGAGACGCTCCCGCTCCGTGAGAACAGCCACACAGGTTCGGACTGGGCATCTGCCTGGTCCCAGTCCTGTTTCTGACACAGAAGCATGTTTGGAACCCTTCTCAGCATTTTGACCGCTTTCCTCCTAGAGACCATGAGCCAGCACTGGGCCCTTGTGGCCGGGAAGGCCAATGGGACCTGGGCTGGATCAGAAGGGGTGGTCAGTAGGTCAGAGAGGTTCTCCTGCCCCTCTGCTCTGCCCTGCTGAGACCACATCTGGAATATTGTGTCCAGTTGTGGCCCCTCAGTTCCAGAAGGACAGGGAACTGCTGCAGAGAGTCCAGCGCAGCCACCAAGATGCTGAAGGGAGTGGAGCATCTGCCGTGTGAGGAAAGGCTGAGGGAGCTGGGGCTCTGGAGCTTGGAGAAGAGGAGACTGAGGGGTGACCTCATTCATGGGGATCAATATGGAAAGGGGCAGTGTCAGGAGGATGGAGCCAGGCTCTTCTCGGTGACAACCAGTGACAGGACAAGGGGCAATGGGTGCAAACTGGAACACAGGAGGTTCCACTTAAATATGAGAAGAAACTTCTTCCTGGTGAGGGTGGCAGAGCCTGGCCCAGGCTGCCCAGGGAGGTTGTGGAGTCTCCTTCTGTGCAGCCATTCAAACCCGCCTGGACCCCTTCTGTGTGACCTCATCTGGGTGTTCCTGCTCCGGGGGGATTGCACTGGGTGAGCTTTCGAGGTCCCTTCCAACCCCTGACATTCTGGGATGCTGTGACTTACCCATCGGGTGAGGCACTGTGTGTTTATTTCAGTTTTTAAGGGGCTTTCCTTCTCTGGGCTTCTCCAGATTTTACAGCTCCCTGCCCTCTTCCCCCTCTCGGCCTTCATGTTTTTCCACTGTTCTTCCCACACGAGCCAGCCCGGACGTTTCTCCGCAGAGTTCTGTTCTCTTTCCGTGACGGGATGGTGACAGTGACAGTGACCGGAGCCGTGCGCCATGGCTGGGATGCGGGTGAGCCGCGGTGCTCGCGGTGGCAGAGCAGGGGGTGCTGTTCATGCACTCATCCTGCTCTAACGCTGCTAAAACGCTCTTGGCTTTCTGGTCCATGCTGAGCGGTGCCAGAGCTTTCACAGCGCAGCTGACAGCCCCGAGATCTCCTGCTTGCTGATTTTATTTTATTTTTTTATTCAATGTTTGCATCACTTTATCTGTGTAGAATTTCATCTGCCGTTCTATTACCAGGTTAGTTGGATCCATAAGGTCCTTCTGCTGTTCTTGATGGTTGTTTATCTTCCTTGCCTTGAGTATTCCCATCCACACCCTTGCTCACGTCCCACCCGCCCCCCTGTTGTATTTTACTCAACAACATCCTGGTCCAGCGCAGGTCCCTGTGAAACTCCGCTGGGATTGCCCAGGGTCCCTCCCTTGCAGGAAATGACCGTTTACTCCCACTCTTCGTTATCTTTCACCCAGTTTATCTGTGCAGGGACAGTCCCTTTTCCGGTGTGGTGCATGTACCACCCTTTGGTGTCCCTACAAGAAGCGTTTGATGAGAGAGACTCTCAAATCTGAAACGTCCAGGTAGTCTGGTGCCTTTTGTGAGGCTGGAAGTCTCTTTCCTTCCCTAGTAAATCATGTTTATACAGATATATCAATTGTCCATTAATTCTGGACTGTATGATGTTGTCTAATTAGCCCTGTGTGATTGCGGGTTTGGAGCCTGCAGTTTACTGGGGTTTTTTCACAGCCGTTGTTGTAGTTCGGGCGTCACTCTTCTCTCCCCGTACCAAAGCGATTTTAAGGAAGGCCGTAACCAGGTTTGCTGTTCACCTCTGAGCTCCGTTAACCTCTTTGGTGAATGTCACCCACGCCTGCCAACCCCTTACTGTTCCTTTTGGCTCTCTGTCCTGTCACCTTCTCTCTGGTCACTTCAGCATCAGCCAGGGTCACCGAGTCCCCACACGGATGGGGCTGGCAAGGCAGCCAGCCCGTCTCTATTTCTGTGAGTAGGCATATAAAGAAGTAAATTAATTTTTCCTGCGTGGCATTGCCATCTCTTTTAGTAGCATTAAGAAATGAGCATGCTCCTGGTGGTGACTTTCTGCAGGGAGGCTCTCTCAAGGTGCGGGTAAGAAACTTGCGGATAAAAATCTTCACTTAATAGTATCTGAAGTGGTAACAGAGTGATGGGGAGAAACTATTTTAGTCACAGGATAGATGGCAACAGGTGGAGTGAGGGGATTGTCTGGTGAGCCCCCCTGCAGTGCTGGTCCAGCTCTGGGTCCTCAGCACAGGACACACATGGAGCTGCTGGAGAGGGGCAGAGGAGCCCCAGAAATGATGCGAGGCTGGAACAGCTCTGCTGTGGGACAGGCTGAGAGAGCTGGGGTGTCCAGCTGGAGAAGAGAAGCTCCGGGGAGACCTTAGTGCAGCTCTTCAGTACTTAAAGTGGGCTTGTAAGAAAGACAAGAGGGAGACTTTTGAGCAGAGACTTTTGGTGATGGTTTGAAACTGAGGGATAACAGGTTTACGTTGGACATTGGGCGGAAACATTTTACCCTGATGGTGCTGAGACACCGGCACAGGCTGCCCAGAGAAGCTGCGGATGCCGCATCCCTGGACATGTCCAGGTTCAGGCTGGATGGCGCTCTGAGCAGCCTGGTCTAGTGACACGTGTCCCTGCCCATGGTGGGGCTTGGACTGGATGGGCTCTGAGGTCCCTTCCAACCCCAACCATCCTGTGGCTCTGTGAACTCAGCAGAGTTGCCTTAGTGAGGGAATCCCCCAAACAATCAGTGGTTCCCTGTTAGGAATTCCCTTGCTTGCAGCTAATCCCCCTTTTCTTTCTGTGTATGTGATGCCATACAGCAGATGCTTTAGTATCTTTTGTGTTGAGAATATTTCTGCAAGCAGACCTGCTCACCTCTCCATTAGAAAATGGTCAAGCGCCTTCCACATACCAGTGACTTAACCCATCAAAGAACTGGTGAAGCGATAGTTGGTGATTATCTTTGAAAACGTGCTGTGTCTGTGTTTGGCACTAATGCAATCTGAACCGTTAACATTGTTTTGTCTCTGGTTTGCATTTTCCCAATAATGTTTTATTATGGTAATGCAGGTGGGAAATCACTTGTATCCAAACTTGCGGCGTGGCCTTCGCCAGGCTTGGGAGCAAACTGGGTTGTCCAAAGACAGCAGAGGCCACCAGTTGCTCCCTGGAAGGAGATTCTCTTGTTCATACAAGTTCTGTTATATGCTCATCTTTTCTTGTAGTTATACGAAAAGTAAGATTTTTTTTACAATCTTTGGTGTTCTAGATAGTTTTCTAAGTAAGATCTTTTAAGGCCTTACCACTGACCTGGCCAGTGCTTTATAATCCCGTTTATACCAATGCCCACTTTGCGTCGAGACAGCGAGTCGTGATTTCCCTGTGGTCGTGCTAAATGGTGGTGACCCTGTTTGGAGCTTGAAGAGAACGTGAACAGAACAAGCATGAAAGTATTTGGTGACAGACAAGATGTGACCACCCTCCTAAAATCTGGAAAGCCTGGAAATAAGAACCCGAGGGAACTTGGCTCTGTCACATTGCCCACAGTTATCCCTAGAGTGTCTCGGTGTGGTTTTTTCCATCTTCAGCAGGACCAAAAAGCCGTATATACCATAGCCCTGTCCCTCTGCACCCTCATATCAAGTCGCATGCCCGGCTTGAGCAGTTTATATGCATTTTGGAGACCAATTTCCTTAAATTTGTTGCTAATTTTAATAATCTATGTTGATAATAAGTCTAAAACACATGGCCATGTAAAGCAGTCAGGTGGCAAAAGCCGACCCTGCTGCTGCGTTGTGCTTGGTGAAGTATGCGGTTCTCTGTGCCGTGAGGCGTGGTGGGAAAAGGGCTTGGAGCTTCCTCCCGTAAAATAGAATTATTTGCAGCGATTCTCAGAAGGAAAAGCCCCGGTTGGTGTGTGTGTCCTCCCAGCTGTGCGGCGGAGCGGAGGGAGTTCAGTCAGCGAGTGCTGCAGGCCTCCTCCCAAGGGGGTCTACAAAAGTATTCACGTCTTTCGGAAAATCACCATTTTGGGTTTCTTATTTCACTCTAGGAAATCATTTTTTTTCGACAAATAATTAACTTAGTGAATTTACATGAGTATTTATATTCTAAATTTTATCTTCGGCAAAATCAAGCTGTTAAGTCTCCTGTTGGTCTCAAGCTGGAGTCACATTTTCCTGCCAGTGTAGCAGTCTGCTCTGATTTACTATGCTCCCTTTCTCAACACAAATTGTACTTAAAACCGCTTTACTGAAACGAAACTCTTCGATTATTTCCGCAGTTTTAGCGGCACTCCAGAGAAGCTGAAGCAGGAGGAGAGCGAGCGCTTGCCTGGCACGCTCGTGTTTGCGGCTCTCGCGTTGTAGCGGACCCTTTGCCCTTGGAACGAGCGTCTGCAGCGTGCGGCTGTGTGCGCTGTCACCGCCAGAGTGCTTTTCGATGGTGAGACACTTTGTCCTTGGCTGTAGATGTTCCCAGCACCGTCCTCACTGTTGTGCCGTACAGGTAACCGACGGTGAGATGTTGCAGCCACCGTCCTCCTGAGTTCAGCGCTCTCCTCCTAAAGAAATGCGGAGTTGTGTGAAGTCCCAGGGGTCTTTAAAGCTTTTCTGCTCCTGCTCAGCAGGTGGGACGTCCCGGCCAGGTTCGGCAGAGCTGTTCCACGCGCTGGCTGTCCTGGAAAGCAGTTGGTGGCGAGGGTTTCAATGTCCTCGGCTGCCTTCTGAACGTCCTTCTCTACAGAGCTGCTGTTATCATAGAATCACAGAACAGTTTGTGTTGAAGGGACCTTCCCAGCTCCCCCAGTGCCCCCCCTGCCATGACAGGGACATCTTCAGCAGCTCAGGTTGCTCAGAGCCCCGTCCAGCCTGGCCTGGNTCAAAAATCTGTCCTCATCTTTCTGATCAGCGACTTTTAAGTCCAGAAAGGCCGCACTAAGGTGTCCCCGGAGCTTCTCTTCTCCATCTGAACACCCCAACTCTCTCAGCCTGTCCTCCCAGGAGAAGCAAAGGTTACATTGATTTGAAGAAAACGTTACATGAATTTGGTATAATTGTAGGGCCAGGCAGTGTCTTCTGTTAGACCAGATCACAGAGCTGGGAAATAAAAGTCTTTTTGAATTCGGGTCACAGTGAGGCAACTGCCGTGTTGCAGAATGGCTGAGCGGGGACGCTGTGGCAGAGTGTGTCATGGTGCGTGGTATCTGTTTCATTTACAAGCCATTCATGCTCGTTTTGGAGGCTTATCTGTGAAGCAAACACTATCATAGTTTCTTTTGACTGTCATAATATGGTGGTGGGTGAATTAGGTGTTCATCCCCATTAGATTGTATCCAGCTCAGCCGAGTGAGAGCATTTTGACGTACAGGAGCCGACAGAATTGCTCTCTTTTGGCTTCTCTCTCCTTTCCCGAAATGGCCACGAGAGTGATATTTGGGTCAGCTGCCTCCAGAGTGTCATTTTCTTTTGATGCTCATCCCTCTGAGCACATAGGAGGAGCCCGATGGGGAAGCGCTGAGGTGCTGTTGGCTGCAGTGGAGTCAGGAGTAGTTAAAGGGGTGTTGTGGTTATTCAAATCGCTAATCGCGTCAAGACAGGGAAATCTCTCTGCTGCTTGACTGCAACGGCGCGCGAGGGAAGACGGCCTTGCCGAGACCTCGCTGCGAGAGACAGGGACCCAGGTAAGCTCACGAACGCTCCGCTGTTGCTCTCCAGGACCACGTGTCCCTCCGTGGCTTTGCTGCGCCCGTCACGCACATCAGTGCTTGTGTGTCCTCCAGTTTGCACCAGAGGCCTTTTAGGTCTGTCTGGAAAAACAGGATTTTTTCTTTCTTTTCTTGCTGCCGTGCTCTGGGTCTCGGTGCGGATGTCCCCGTCTGTGTGTCTGCAGCATCGGGGAGGGCGTCGCGCTGCGGGTGCCTTTTGAGCACACGGTTTGTTCTGTGCCCAGGCTGTGCTGTTCTCCATGTCTCAGGGTGCACCCTGCGTATGGTGTTGCAGAGTTTGAAGCCAGACACCGTCCTGCGGTTCCTGTCCCTTTGCTGTTTGCAAGCCTGAAACGAGCTGGGATTTGCTGGTACGTGTGCGCAGTAACCCCGGCCCTGCTCTCCGTCGCGCTCTGTCACTTTGCAGTGGTGCTGGTCACTTAATAACCTGCTTTTTGTTGTCACCCTCACTGCATTTTTTCCATCTTTACCCTTTTGTTGCCCACAGTTGTTGAAATCACTGCTGAGAACACAGATGCGATAGTCAACAGTACATTTTTAATATTTTAATAACATATTGTGTTTATATCATGCTGATGATAGTGGAAGGGTGAATACCCAGCCGCAGCCCGTGCTGTTTCGGGCAGTTGTCCCGCACTGTGAACACACAGGATCTCAGGTCTCCACGTATTTCAACTCCCTGTAACTTGTCCCCCCTCTATTATGTTCGTGCTTAGAGGAAAAATTGCTTTGCTGCTGTCGTCGCAGACTCCACTCGGTCGTACCCAGGGAATTGTGGTGGGCACAGACTAAAACACAAGAAATTCCACTTAAACAGAAGAAAAGCTTGGTTTACTGTGAGTGTGGTCGGATGTAGTTGCAGGTTACCTGGTGAGCTGTGGAGTCTCTGTCCTCAGAGGTATTAAAACCCAGCTGGACACGGACCGGCCAACCTGCTCTGGGAGATAGAATTGGTACTTTGGCCCAGTTTAAGCTACCGGTTGGCAGAATATTCTGCATTTCTCAGAGTAATGCACATGGGTACGAGGGAACCTAGAGGTTAAGTATCTTCAAAATATAAATGAGTGACTGAAGTAAATGGGTGATGCTGCCGCAGCATCGGACTTGTTGGGCGTCTGGTGTGTTCGATCTCTGCGGTATTTTGGCAAGCGGTGACGCTTCGTGTGTCTGAACCGGGATTTAGTAGCCCCGAGCTAAGGAGCACATGGTGTCTTATCAGGTGGATGAGAGAGAGGACTCCTTGGTGTTTGGGAGATGGATGCGTACGATCACCTCGTGGAAAAGCCCACGGGATCTGCTCAGTGTGGAAGAGAGAATTGACAGCTCACTGTCGGGACCTGAATCCACACTGACACCGCGCTCCCCCACTCTGATGGTCGTTGCACTTGGTAGGAACAGTTTCTCTTGAGGATGCCCCCTGCTCTTTATGTTTTAAGGGTACAGACAGCAGTCCCTGGCCGTGCTGTCTGCACACAGCCTGGGCTGGCAATCCAAGAGCTCAGGTTTTGGTTAAACACGTGCCCTTGATCTCTGAACAGCCGTGTTGCATGGTTTCTCTAGTATGACTTGAAGTTCAGATGCAAACTCTTTGCAAAAAAAGAAAAAAAATTGCCATGCACCTACTGTGTAATTCCTTGTTTTCAATGTCCAGCTAAATAATGCAAGGAAGGAGTTTTGCCGTACGCTACCGGCTCTTGCATAGCGAGGAACAAGAGCAGTGATGCTGAGGCCGAGAGCGGGGCTGGATTGGTGAGTCGTGCTGGATAAGATCAGCTTGTACCAGAGCTTCTCAAACCATCTGGGCTTAGCAGGGTCAAACTACATTGCAGAGAAATACTTTGAGGTGTGTGAGGCTCCAGAAAAGGGAGACGGGAGAGGGAATGGGCTGTGGATCCTGGGCAGAGTTTAGTCACAGGTCGGTTTTGAGCTCTAGGGTAGCAGCTCCTCGCTGGGTGGGTTATTCCCAACCCACAGGCTGAGCTGTGAAGGGTGGGGGGGTCATTTGTGCCGCAAACCACGAGTTCTGTGCTGGTACCAGCGAGGTTTGGTGGAGTTTGGTTGCCGTTTGTTGCCCTGAGGATCGAGGGTTTCATTGCAAAGACTGTCAAACAGCGCACCGCGTCTTGCCGGGTGATCTGCTGACCGCTTTATTTTCTCCGTTATTACATTTCGCATCACCAGAGTGCAGGCATCACCTGGGGCTTCTGCTTCTCGAGGAGAAACTTCTTCCCTTTGCGGTGCCGGAGCCTGGCCCAGGCTGCCCAGAGCGGGTGTGGAGTCTCCTTCTCTGAGACTTTCAAACCCACATGGACCAACCTGTGTGATCTGCTCTGGTGACCCTGTGTGAGCAGGGGTTGGACTGGGGGATCTACAGAGGGCCTGAAACCCAACCAGACGGGGGTTCTGTGGTTTTTGTACCTCACGTCTATAGAACAGGGCTGAAAAGCAGCCTGCTTAGGTTTGCGGAACATCTGACAGCTCTGTCCTGAATCACAGAATCCCAGAATGTCAGGGGTTGGAAGGGACCTTGAAAGCTCATCCAGTCCAATAACCCCACTGGAGCAGGAACACCCAGATGAGGTTCCACAGGAAGGTGTCCAGGTGGGTTTTGAATGTATCCAGAGAAGGAGTCACTCCAGAAATGCCAAACTCAGGCACTCAGCACCAGCCTCTGAGCTGGTACAACTCATTCCAGCGTTCCGAAGGGATCCTGACTGCCGAGCGTGTCCGAAGGGATTCAGGCTGACACAGACCCCAAAGCAGGGCTCCGAAAATCTGAGCTAACAGAGACTCTCCGACCCGGCCTCTTGTCTCCACAAGCTTGGGCTTGCAGACGAACCCACGTCACCCTGCAGCTCCTCGGGGTGTCCGGGCTGTCCCCACGGACGCTGCTCCTCCCAAGTCGGAGTCTCATGGGCTCCGGGGTGTCCGCCCTGCGGACGATGCTTCGTGCGGGAGCATCACTGCTGGAGGTGCAGTAAACGCCAGTTCTGGCCAGCACGAAACACCGCGATTTCATTTGAATCGTGTCACTGCGGGGGAGCGTTGCTAAAATTGTCACTTGGCTTTCCATGTTAGCGTTACCTAGAGGGCACGCTGAGGCTGCTGGAGGTTCGTGTCTTATCTGCAAATTCCAGTTTATCTTTAAGCTGGATGCTCCGGTGGGTATATGTATGTTGATTTTCAAAAACATACGTATTTGACATCTTTATTTTTTTGACAGCACAAGAATCTTATTATTTCTCTACCTCTTACCCGTATTTTTTAGAGTTCTATTTATATGCTGCACAGGATCTGCAGTCTCATAATTCAACGAGAGGTTTTTTAGACTCAGGGGGATTGGTCTGGGGATCAGCAGAACCTCGTTAGCCAGCCTGGTATTTGAATGCACCATTCAGAAATTGTTTCCAGATTGACACTGACGCTGGGGCTTTTTCAAAACCGCTCTCTGCTCTTTGCCACTTGAGACTTGCCAGATGATGGAATATTTCCTTGAAAAAGCGCTGCGTGGCATCCAAAAAGTCCCAGTCTTTCTGCCCCGCAAGATTCTATGATATAGATGAAAAATAAAATTCAGTACGGTTGTTTTCTTGTTCTTTTTCAGCTGCGCAGTGTTGTAAACACTTCTGAAAAACAGAGTGAAGTTAGTGGTGATTGAACCCACCGCATTCCCGAGGGATGGAAGGGTAGGAGCGGTGAATTGTCGTATTCGGGAAGATCCCGCGTCCTTTTTCTCTCGTCGGGAGGACGGACGGACACTGGAATTTCTGCGGCACGGTGCTCGGGGATCCGCGGTGAGCTCGGACCTGGGCAGTGCTGGCTCTGGCCACAACCTTCTTCTTTCTCAAGCAGTAAAGTCTTACTCATTTTTTCAGGTTAAAAAGAAAAAAAATACTAAAAGCAAGCCCCGTGCTTCCTCAAAAATAATTGAAAATCCTGCCATTTCTTACATTTCAATGTAAATGAGATTGGAATGAATAATGCTGATTATTCATTCATCCTAATTTAAATCCTATTTTAATTAGCCTGTGGGCCCAATTTCAGTTTCATGCAGCATGAAACCTCTTTTGATTATCAACAGAATTGCCATGTATTCTTGAATATTTTTTTTTCTGCTCAGCACACATCTTTTCAAACTGCTTAAAAACAAAACAAAACAAAGAGATCATTAATAAATTAATCAAATTTCATTACCATGACACGGTAGGGTATATTTGAAGGAGGAAAACAAGTCTTCCTGTAAATATATTCCCCTTAGGGGCTGCCTGTTGGCTACAAGGTCTTTCTCCTACATATGTTGTTTGACACAAGAGGTGCTGGTGAACTATGGACATTTGGAGAGGCGAGAGCTCTGGCTGCGTCCCCCGCCGGGCGCTGCTGTTCAGGGCCAGCTCGGCTGGGGGTGAAGCGCAAACCCCCCAGGGCTGAGCTGGGGAGCGGGGGGTGACCAGTGAGCCATGCTGGGGAGGTCACTTGTAGAGTCCTGTGACCCAGAGGGACAGCACAGGATGGTTTGTGTTGAA